>CM051271.1:17771561-17809061 GCA_027921565.1 Artemia sinica | reverse complement strand
GAACAATATGACAAAATTACCTGCATATCTTTCAAGATAAAATTAACAGCAAAGTTTAAGAAACTAATAGTAATAACACTTACTGCTAATAACAAAAAAAAAGTCGGAAAATACATAATACTTCACCTTAGTTCTGAACAGTCTGTATATTATTTCTTGTTATTCTTAAAATTAGAGTATCCTCAAATACTGTTATGCAGATGATTAAGTAATGGTTAATTTGAAAATTGTACCAACGTAGTAGCTTATTATTTCTTTAGGCTTATCTTCAAGTAAACTATCTGAGTAACCTTAAGAAAAAAGTAGGGGAGTGAATTAATATCCAATTTACATCTCTTACATATGTGACTCTATTTTATATTCTACCTTAATTCTAAACATGCTTTCAACTAATATAATTTTCAACAGTCTCGTAATTCAATCTTAGCCTGATCGGTACCTTTGATAAACTCACCAGACATTAAAATTCCAGAATTGTTTTCCTAAAAATACTTCTCAAGAAATAGAACAGATATATCTGATAGGTCAGCCGCATCCATATTGTTTTGATTTCTCACAATAGAATTATTGCAAATACACCAGCGTCCCTCAATTATTCTTCTATAGTTAAAGTGATAGCCACAATCAAAAGTTGTACCAACGTGAATTGCAGCGGAAGCCTGAATTGCAGGTCAGTAGCAGCCATACCGTATTGATTTCAGAAAAATTAGCCTACAGTTCCTATTTTTATGCCCTAAGGGTTGTGGGGGAGTGTTATCCTCTTAGATTTAATTTCCAGACCTTTCAACTACTTTGAACAAAATGCCTATCTCAAAATTTTGATTGGATGTGTGGATAAATTGTGGGCATGGAAGGGGTGTTAGTTGCCTTCCAATCACTTTCAACTATTAAAAAGGGCACTAGCCGTTCCCATTTCCAATCAGATTAGCTCTCTTTGAAGTTTCTATGACAACGCTTTCTGTGAAAACCTTATTTGCCCCCAGGGCTTAACTTATAACCCTTGCCCTGAGGGCTGTTGGAGGGCTGTCATCCTCAAAGACCTAGTTTAAACAGCTTTCAACTATTTTGAACAAAATGGTTATCTCAAAATTTTGATTGGATGTGTTTGGGGAAAAGGTGGGCGTGAGAGGGGGTTTAGTTGCCCTCCAATCACTTTCAATATTGAAAGGACCACTAGCCTTTTCTTCCAATTGAACGAGCCTTTTTGGAAGTTTTTACGATAACGCTTTCTATAAAAACCTTATATGCCCCCAGGGCATAACTTACAACCCTTGCTCTGAGGGCTGTGGGGGAGTTTCCTCCTCAAAAACATAATTTCTATCTGGAAATCAACTACGCAGAACAAAATGGCCATCTCAAAATTTTGATTAGATGTGTTTGGGGAAGTGGTTGGCGTGGAAGGGGTGTTAGCTGCCTTCCAATCACTTTCGACTATTAAAAAAGGCTCTAGCCATTCCAATTTCCAATCGAATGAGCCCTTTTTGATGTTTCTACGACAACTCCTTCGATGCGAAGTGCCCTGGAATGGAAAAAAAAAAAAACAACACAAAAACAATAAATAAATAAGACATTGTGGCTATTTCCACAATGTATACATTGCCCCAATATAATACATTGGGGCTGTTGGGGGGTTGCCATCCTCAAAGACCTAGTTTCCAGAGCTTTCAACTATGTTGAACAAAATAGCAATCTCAAAATTTTGATTGGATGTGTTTGGGGAAATGGTGGGCGTGAGAGGGGCGTTAGTCGCTCTCCAATCACTTTCTACTATTAAGAATGGCACTAGCCATTTCAATTTCCAATCAAATGAGCTCTTTTGAAGTTTCTACGACAATACTGTCAATAAAAACCTTATATGTCCCCAAGGCATAACTTATAACCCTTGCCCTGAGGGTTGGAGGGGGGGGGGGGGGGGGTTTGTCATTCTCAAAGACCTAATTTCCAGAACTTTCTACTACGTTGAACAAAATGGCTATCCAAAAATTTTGATTGGATGTGTTTGGGAAAAATTGGGCGTGAGAGGGGGGTCAGTTACCCTCCAATGACTTTCGAATATTAAAAAGGGCAATAGCCCTCTCAACTTCCAATTGAATGAGCCCCTTTTAAAGTTTTACGACAACTCTATCTATAAAAACCTTACATGCCCCCAGAGCATAACTTATAGCCTTTTCCCTGGGGGCTCAGGAGGTTTGTCATCCTTAAATACATAATTTCCAGAATTTTCAACTACGTTAAACAAAATGGCTATCTCTACACTTTGATTGAATGTTTTTTGGGAAATAACAGGCGTGAGAGGGGGGTATTTACTTTCCACGCACTTTCGACTATTAAAAAGGGTAATTTCAATTTCCAATCAAATAAGCCATTTTTGAGATTTTTACAACAACTTTCTATATAAACCTTATATGCCCCAAGGGCATAACTCACAACAGAGCATAACTTATCATCCTAAAAAACCTAATCTCCAGAACTTTCAACTACGTTGAACAAAATGGATATCTCAAAATTTCGATTGGATATGTTTGAGAAAATAGTGGGCGTGAGAGGGGTGTTAGTCACTCTCCAATCACTTTCAACTATTGAAAAGGCACTAGCCCTTTCAATTTCCAATTGAATGAGCCCTTTTGAAGTTTCTACGACAACACTTTCAATAAAAACCTTATATGTCCCCAGGGCAAAACTTACAACCCTTGCCCTGGGGGTTTTGGGGGAGGGGTTGTCATCCTTAAAGACCTAATTTCTAAAATTTTCAACTGCGTTGAATAAAACGGCTATCTAAAAATTTTGATTTGATGTGTTTGGGGAAACGGTGGGCGTGAGAGGGAGGCTAGTTGTCCTCAAATCACTTTCGACTATTAAAAAGGGCACTAGCCCTTTGAAATTTCCAATCGAATGAGTCCGCTTTTCAAGTTTCTACGACAAAGATTTCAATAAAAACCTTATATGCCCCCAGGACCTAACTTATAACCCTTGCCCTGAAGACTGTTGGGGGAGTGTCCTGCTCAAGGGTATAATTTTCTGAACTTTAAACTGCGTGGAATAAAAGAACTATCTCAAAATTTTGATTTGATGCGTTTGGGGAAATCGTGGGCGTGGAAGGGGTGTTAGTTGTCTTCCAATCACTTTCGACTATTAAAAAGGGCACTAGTCATTTTAATTTCCTATCGAATGAGCCCTTTTTGAAGTTTCTACGACAACACGTCCTATAAAAACCTTATATGCCCCCAGGGCATAACTTACAACCCTTGCCCTGAGGGCTCTGGGAGGGTTGTCATCCTCAAAGACCTAATTTCGAGAACTTAAAACCACGTTGAATAAAATGGCTATCTCAAAATTTTGATTGGATGTGTTTGGGGAAAAGGTGAGCGTGAGAGGGGGGTTGGTTGCCCTCCAATCACTTTCGACTATTAAAAAGGGCACTAGCCCTTTGAATTTTCAATCAAATGAGCCTTTTTTGAAGTTTCTACGACAACGCCTTCTATAAAAACCTTATATACCCCCAGGGCATAACTTACTACCCTTGCCCTGAAGGCTGTTTGGGGAGTGTCCTGCTCAAAAACATAATTTCTATCTGGAAATCAACTTCGCCGAACAAAATGGCTATCTCAAAATTTTGATTGGATGTGTTTCAGGAAATGGTGGGCGTGGAAGGGGTGTTAGTTGCCTTCCAATTACTTTCGATTATTAAAAAGGGCACAAGCCACTCCAATTTCCAATTGAATGAGCCCTTTTCGAAGTTTCTTCGACAACTTCTTCGATACGAAGTGCCCTGCTCTAAAGGAATAAAATAATAAATAATACATTGTGCCAACATGGTTCTTATATGCCCCCAGGTCATAAATTAAAACCCTTGCCCTGAGGGTTGTGGGGGAGTGTCCTCCTCAAAAACATATTTTTTATCTTGAAATCAACTACGCTGAACAAAATTGCTATCTTAAAATTTGGATTGGATGTGTTAGGATAAAGGATGGGCGTGGGGGGGGGGGGGGGGCTAGTTGCGCTCCAATCACTTTTGACTATTAAAAAGGGTACTAGCCGCTCCAGTTCCCAAGCGAATGAGCCCTTTTCGAAGTTTCTACGACAACTCCTCCAATACGAAACGCCCTGATACGAAAAAACAAATACATTGTGCCAACAAGGTTTTTACTTATGCAGCGCAATTGCGCTGCCTATGATAAGTAGCCTACACCAAAGGGAATAGTTCTACTTGCAAGAACATAGTTTCTGCGGTTAAGATAAGAAGTTAGGTTAGTTGGTGGCATGGTGTTGAATCAGGAATTAGTAAGGTTGTGTCCCATCCTTGTTTATATGGACTATCTTGATGGACTTTGTACCGAGGAACAAGGTGAAGGCTATGGGAGAGCGTAGTATCAAATGGGAAGGGAAACTCTCCAAGACTTAGCTTATGATGATGTTTTGAGGGTTCTAGATTGAGAGTTAAGGGTTCAAGAATAGGTATCCGAATTAATATTGAAAAAACTAAGTGGCTTAGACTGGGAATAAATGAAGGTGAGGAGGTGATGCTGGGTAACGAAAAGATCAATCAAGTGAATAGCTTGACTTACCTGAACATTTTTACTAGTAAAAATGGTGAGTGGAGTGAAGATCTAAGATGTACAATGACTAAGGCAAACGGTGTTTTTTTTTTTTTTTTCACAGTTGAACAAAGTCTGGAAGAATAGGAAGATAAGTCTGTGAACCAGCATTAGAATATTGGAAGCTATTGTAATGACAGTGATCAAGTATGATTCTGAAACGTGAGTGGTTCGAATAGCAAACTGAAGACTTGCTAAATGTTTTCCCTTGCAATTGCCTGAGGTAGTTCTAAGTACCCGATTGACTGACGGAATGTCAAGCAACAAGCTTTACGAAAAATATGTCTCGATTCCACTGTCTAGGGAAAGAAAGGTTGAGATGACCAGTACACATTTTATGTATGAACCATGATAGATATAGCCAAATGTTGTGGCTTTGACCATCCTTCTTGTGCCAAATGAAAAGCAGATTGTCCCTTGAATGGGGTGGAAAGAAGTCATAAGGGAGGATTTAAACAGAATCAGAATTTCATGCGTGGAGGTAAAGAGTGGAATTGTAAATATATTTGGATGGAGGAGGGTTTGCGCGGCAGTATTGACCTCAGGTGCTTGGTCCTGCTATGAGTTATTAGCTGTGAGTGTAAAGTCATTGTCACACATATAGGAATTGATGGAGGTGGGAGGCTCAAAAACAAACGAATTAATCGAAATCATTATAGGAAACCCCAAAAATAATTATTGAAGAACCTATCGAGACTTTGGGGGAAACATATGCTCAGAAGCCTTCCTCCTCGCGCATGTGGCTGCCAAGCTGGATGAACTAGAAGTATTATACACCATTAGACTAATTTTCTTGGTAGCATGAAGGCTTTTAGATTTAATAAATTCGAGTTTGATATATAGAAAAAAGCTGACTCAAAGAACTCACACATAGGGAAGGGACCTCTATGTGTCCTGGACCTCTTGACCGCTTTTTTCTCTAGTATTGAGATTCTCCTACTTTAACAACCTTTATATTAGAAAATGATTTTGATCTGGAAAAGGAAATTGTAACCTTCAAAAACACCTTATTGAAGAATGAAACATTTTGCTCAGGTTTATGAGTTGCTGCCAGAACAAGGGATGTATTATTCTTAAGTTTGTTAAAGATTTTCATGATGATTCGAGAGAAATATATTAATTTTATATCTAAAAAATAAAATAAAAATAAATATTCATTCATTTCCATTCTTTTCCTTTCTATCTGTAGGATGTTTGCAACCCAGTAAACCTAAATGTGTTTGTGCTACTAATGCTAGCAACACACTGCAGCACCAAGCCACCTAGGCCAACAATACATTAATCTAGATTCTGATAAACGGGTAAATTCATGCGCTTATAAGTATACAATTAAAATCAACCAATAGTAGTATGCTCGATGTATCCATGCACATATTTTTCTAATTTGTCATTAGACATTGATAATTATATTATGCTTTTAGGCCTCTCATCTATCTGTGCATCTTTAACTTTTTCGAATCGCTTGAACTATTTTGAGGAAAAGGGAAATTATTTAGGGGAAAAATAAACTTAACAGAAATACGGTGTCTTATTATCTTTTAATGTATTTGTCGTGTGGTTCAGCGAAAATGCAATTAACATGACAAGAGCCTTCTCGTCTTTTTTTATATTTTTCTTTTTAAATTTCAAAACTCTTTGTTGCAACATCAACATGTCAAGATACTGACAAGCACAGTCACAATTTCAGATATTTTGGATTACAAATTATTACATGCATTAAATATACATAATCATTCTTATGACAATAAATGGGCATTGTAGAAAATCCTCGATCTTTAAAATGGTAGTGACAAGTAAGAAGCCAAGTAAGCAAAATAAAATCTCGTCACTCCTTTTAATTAGATAAAAATACATATCGGTTATATCTCTCGTAAATAGACTGTACCATAATAAATTTAGAGTTACGTTTGTGGCTCCATGCATCACGAGTTTTTAAAGAAAAGCTTCAATTCTTTTGAATTCATGAGACTGCTTCCAGCACTTTGTGGGTTTCTTTCAGGAAAGCCTCTTTAGAGAAAATGAGAGAAGGGAGGGCCAAGAGGCAAAATAGTGCTTGAAAGGCACTGATACATTATACGGGCGTCGCTACATACTGTATCAAAGAAACCAGTCACAAAATCCGTCAAACTGTTATTTCATTAGCAGACAACGGGTGAAATGCTAGATAAATCGATGGCAAAGCGTGGTTTCTCAATATTTAAAAGATTGTTTTTTGGGGTTTAGGAGGGAGAAAGGTACCTAGGTTAGGTTATGTATTTAATATATGCTATGCTTTACCCCCCCCCCTCTAATGAGCAAATATATAGCCAAAATTTGTTTCTAAACTATTATATATTCATCCTATTTTATTTTATTTCATTAGCATTAACCAAACTTGACTTCTTCGTGGTGCCCGCATAATGCACCAGTACCGCTTGAAATTACCTCGCTTCTGGTTGTATTTATCTTCGTCAGGTATTTTATTTTAGCAGTAAGGCGTAGTCTTGCCAGAACCTCAATTTACGCTTCTTATTGATAGTGGCACGCATCTAAGAAACTTGGAACTTTCTAATTCTAATTATTCTCCTGTCGTTTTAGCCAGGCATCCTGATCAGTTTTTATAAACAGTACAGTCCCGTGGTAAGTACGGGAACCATGAGCCTAGAGATACTTGAATCCTCACTTGTCCATCAAATTAGTGGAATGGTCGAAGCTATCATTTTTGGGACACTTTCTTGGAAGTTTTTTTTTTTCTTAGAGATGTAGTTAGAGTGGGAGAGCAAAAGAGAGTGAGAGAAAGGGGGAGGAACGAAGAAACTGAGAGACAAAATACGATAAATTGCCTCTAGAAAAGCATATTTTCAATTTTAACATTAAAGTTAAGGGTATATAGGAGACAGTCCACTGATATTAATGGTAATTGTTATACGGGCTAGGTATTAAAGATGGTTTACAGGTGGTTTCTACATGTTTTAAATTTTAAGGTTGTGATTTACCTTTTATGAAAGAAAAAACTTTTAATAATCTAATTTTTGCCCTCTGCGATATTTTTAAGGACATCATTTCATTACAACTGAGCGATGGTGTCACCTCATCCGGTCCATCTTCTATTTTCCACCCTCCTCCCACCAAGATTGATCCGAAGGACGTCCTATAAAAATATTAAAATTGCTGACACTGAAAACGTAATTTATAAAGTCTCAGACTCCCTCCATACGAAGGGAAAGGGGGTAGTCGTCCTGTTTTTAATATATGCGTTTTTCTCGGTGAAATTTTCTTTTTGTAAATCTGCTTACAAACACTGTAAAACTATGGTTTTCCCAGTGTGCCAACAACCATACGGCAGGCCCTCCTGGCCAGGGGCGAATCTCCAGCATTTTTATTGGGGGGGGGGGGGCAAGAAGGGTCCATATCGGGATAGTCAAAGGGCATGGAATGTGTAATATTTTTTTTGTTCCACATTATTGGGGGACAACCGCCCCCCCCCTTGCCACCCCCAAATGACACCCCTGCTCCTGGCAATTTTATTGATCTTTTTAGAGTCCACTGCAAAAATGTAGCGTTATTGCTCTCATGTAATAGTTACTTTATTTGGAGAGGTCATTATTTTCCTCACAGCTGATGAATGGAAGAACCGGCTCAGGTTGACATGACAATTATTCTTTCTGTCATTTATTACTAATTAAAAGAACTTTTCATGAAAGGGAGAAGACCCTTCCGAAGATCTAGGCTCACCAGGAATCCCAAATTTAGCCGGTAATAGTAATTACATACCTATATAGTTGTCAGAATGTCAGTACCTGAGCTCATTTTTTTAAGTTTGGGACACATTGGCAGTTTTTAGTGTTCGAAAGATATACTTAATAAATTATGCTTTAATTTAAGAATGTATTGAAAGCGCAAAATAAGAAAAATTCACAAATAGCTTCAAATGATGGAAACCGAAAACAATTTCTTTTATTTTTTTTTTAAGAAATAAACTTAGGCGACGGCAGTAGTCTCAATGTGAAACATTTTTAGGGGGTCTCAAATGTCCTTTTTTTGCGTCTTAAATTTTTTTTAGACGCTCACCTCCCATAATATTCATGCCAAAAAAACATAGAGTCCATAAAATTCCAGTGCAAAATACCATTTTTTTTAAAATTAGTGATAATTTAAAAAAAATAGAGAGAGCACGTTGTTAGAAATTAAAAGAAAGATGATTACGATTTGTCAAAAATTGTTCTGACTAAGGGGATAGGAGAGGATCTGAGCTTAAGACGTCTTAACTATATAGTTTTATTGAAAGTTTTCTTTTTGAGACACCCATCACCCAATAGATCTAGACAGTTTGTAACAAAAAGTCTAAAATTTCGGGACCAGATACTATCATTTTATCAAAATTATCTTTAGTAGATCAAACAAAAAAAGATACAAAAAGGAAGACAGTATCGTTAGAAATTAAAAAAAAAAAAACTGCATCCACTATCCTAAAGAGTCAAAATAATTGCAATCCCGCTCGTATTTGTGTTTCTATGAGCTAATGGACAATTTTTACTAATGTATTCTCGTGAAATGCTCTAACAATTCAAAACATTGTCGGAGGAAGTTCTTGATTGACTTTGGGCATAGAAAAAAAAAGAAAATATAAAAAAAACTTGCTGCTTTTTCTTTAAGGAAAAACTGTTAATAGTGCAACTGTGCATTTTTTTTAATATTGAGTAATACTTTACGTTTGTTTTGAGTTTTAAATGTTGTTTTAAACCATCGTTTCCATTGAAGGTACCATGTCTAAATTTTAGTATCAAATTAATATTTTTGCTAACTCTTAGCATAAATATTTGCTTGTCAATAGTTCGGTTTTCCTAAGCTAACAGAAAATTGTTAGTAGGCTAACAATTTGGCCAAACAAGGCAATGCTTAAAATAAAGATCTTGGCGCTTTGCTATACTTTTTGTCATTATGAAAATAATAATGGTCGATAGAGCGTTTGAAAACTGTCAGCTGTCCTTTTTATTTAAGCCCTCTCTATTATGTATGACTGAAAAACAAATTACTACGGAACCCACCCTACTGTATTTACTTAGCTTGTTTGCTTACGAAATATTACATGCTCTTTTTAGCATATGGCGAATCACACGATTGTGTTTCAGGTAACATTTGGAGCAGTTAAGATATAATAAGATAAGTGTCATTAGAGACAGTTTCCGAAATAATGATTTACTCTGTTTTTTGGTAAGTGGTGTCAATTATAAGACTTTAGCGGGAGGAGGGAAAATCTTAATTTTTTTATCCCCCCCCCCCTGTTGCAATTGTCTTTGATGTGTTTTTTTCGTAAATTTAAGCTATGGTGTGAAAGAAAAATTAAGTAACGTCTATTGTTTGGATTTTTGGACTTTTGAAGTTCATAAATTATTTTGAAACAGAAATTAATGTTTCTGACCAAGACTTTTTTTTTAAAGTGAATGTATGTTTTATTAAATAAAAATTTACTGTTGAGTTGTTTTTGTTTTTATTAGTTCATTTTCAAGGGTTAGATAGACTTTGGACAGTTTCAGAGACCTCACTTTTGACACGCTATTCTAAAATAACACTTATAACGTTTCTTAAAGTACATACCTTTTCAGAAATATCTGTAATTCGATCTTCCAAAACTAAATATATTTTCTTTAAAAAACCAACGAGGCCGAAGTTTGCAGTCAACAGGCTAAATTAAAAAGGTTAACAAATGTTAGGTTCCAAAAACGCATATAAAAAGGGCGAAACCATATGATTTCACTTAAATAACTTTTATGTTTTCGTAGTTAGGTCAAAATTGTAGCTACCAACTAAGACAGGCTCGTACGTATGAATTTTTTTTAGGAGGGCGATAATAACGAAACAAATTTAATATGGTAAATTACATTCTATAGTATCCAGAAAAATGAGATCTTGACTTCTGGGAGGGTCCAGACCCCAAACCCCCTTTCCCCCAGCATAAAAGGTAAAAAGGCAAAGAAGACGGTATTCAACTTTACAGTCCTACCGGCGGTGCTGACCTCCTTGGCCCTTCAGCAGGAAGTGCAATGGGGGGTTGGAGGCCAACTATACTGTGCTTTCGCACACCCTTTCTGTTTACCTTCCCCAGATTTCTCCAGGTACCCAGTTAAAGCTGGGTTGACTCTGGCTGAGCTTATACAGAGTCACGCCACTGACCCCCGTCTGAAACTAAATTATTGGGTACACTAGGATTCGAACCCTCGTCCTCTCGGACAAAGGATCCTAAACCAGTACCAATCCACTCCCTGAATTAAGTATTATGCCCATAATTTTCCTGTACGATTTAGCCATATATACTGAATATCTAACCAATAATATGTTTTTTTTTTTTTTTTTGCAAGTGAAATGTTTTGATTTGAAACAGCAAAACTACTCTTAACAGTTTGGGAGGAAGTAAGCAAAAGGCCGGTCACGTCTATTGTAAACAAAATCGTGGCAAATGATTGTTCGAAAATAAAGTAGGGCATACCTTATATCAAACTTTTTTTTTTTTTTTTTTGTTCAGACTGAAATACTTTTTGTGAATCTGAAATGCATTTCAGACTTGTACTTATACCCACCAAATGTGGCAAGCATTTTTAGTGTATCTCCAGAAAATAAATTTGCTCCTGAACTATTATTGACCATTGTTTTCTTTCGCCCCGAATGGGGTGGGAGGGTGTTGTAAGGAAATATTAAAGGGAAATGGGTACTTTCTGGTAGAGTGCAAAAAGAGATACTTAAAATAGGTTGGGGGGAGGAGGAGCGTGCATAGATTTGTTGACCTCAGAGCAGTAGTAGCAGTAATTATTTTGTTTTGCTTTTAAGTAATGGTAACCTTAATTAATAGTATAAAAAGGCATGTGCTCACAGGGATACACACAGAGGAGAGGGGGAGCTTGAAACCCCACTCCCACTCCCCCAAGTCTGAAATTTTGTTGAGATTCTGGGTACTTTATACTCAATTTTTGAAATAAATTATCTTGTTCTATTATTCCCTCCAAACCCCCTCCTCTAAATGTCGAAATTATTACGTTTTGTGCGATGTTTTTGAAAAATTTGCCTAATTTTCAGGGAGAGTTAGACAAACTGGGGTCCATCAATGCCCCCTCACCTTAAATATAAACAAATTCATGTATACAGAAATGAATACAAACATAAAATAATGCAAAAACCTCTTCATATCATCATGGTTTAACTTGGACTTATAGTCCAGGACTTTTAGCTCAAAAAAGTGTCGAACCCGGACAAAATTGCAATATAAACGAAAATGGTACCAAAATGATCAGAAAAAAATTCTGTACAACATACTAAAAGTCCCCATAAATCCGAGTGGGGCGAGTACCCGAAAAACAGGGGAAAAGGGGAAATGCGGGGGAAATTGGGAAAAATGCCGAACATGCCCAGAAAATAGTTCAAAGTGAGTTTTCTGGGGCTTTCCCATACGCTGATCACGAAACTGACATCTAAAATTCAGTATAGAATAAAAGTACTACGGAAAACGGGGGGAACAGGGGGAAGAGGGGAAAAAATTTAAAAATACAGGGTAGGGGTAGAAAGCACTTTGAAATATGTTTTCTGGGGTCTTTCTATCTGCTGATCCCGAAACTGACATCTAAAATGAAATAAAGAACATGAGCCCAACCATAACGGGGGAAAAGGGGGAAAGAGGGGAAGAAAAGGGACAATTGAAGTCAGGGGTAGAAATCAGTTTGAAATGTGTTTTCTGGGGTTTTCCTATCTGCTGATCACGAAACTGACACCTAAAATGAAGGAAAGAAAACGAGAACCATGAAAACCGAACAAAACTGGAGGAAATAACGGAAAAGGGGAAGGGAAGCCTGACTCCTGAGCCAGCTGCTAATGGCTAATAAGTAGGCCTATGGACAAAATAACTCGCTTAAGTATCAAACTTTTACTTTCTTGAATCACAGACATTTCTTACAACCATTTGAATTACTAAACATAAAGAAAACAACCGCTTGGCAGTGATCACAGTATAAAACTTCAGCTATTATAGGTAAAATTTGTACTTTCGAAGGCAATATCGTTGAATAAAAAACTAAAAAAAGAACTTCAGTAACTATAGGTAAAATCTGCACTTTTTAAGGCAGTAGAGTTGACTTGAAAAACACAGCATTGATGTCACTAGTCGAGCTCCTCGTCTTCGACAATCTCGTTGTCCCTGTTCAAACAGTTGATACCCTGACATTCTCCGCACGCGAACGTACACGCTAATCTATTTTTCTTGCAGCTGCATCGCGAGTTCTCGCAGCCTGTCTTACAGTTGCATCTCACGACACTCAAAAGAGTCTGAGGTGCGGGCAACAAATCGGTCATCACAGGTGAGTATTTATGGTCTCTGAGGACCCAACCCCAGTCAGCCGGGTCGAGGTCAGCTGGTTCCCCTTTCCATCGGGATACCTGGAGGCGCACTCGCTGGGAGTGGAATGAAGCTGCAGCTTCGGTTGGCGGAAGCCTTTCAGGCTTAACAAACGCCGTAGTATTTGACGAAGAAACTTTTTCCAAGAAAATTCCTTGTCGCAGCTTAGTGGGATCTTCGTTTGGTCGTGCTTTATACAAGCTGAGGAGAAGATATTCACCCGCTTTCACAATTTCATCTTTAGACGATGATTCATCCAGAAACACTTCGCATTTTTTTCTGAACACTTCGCTCTTCTTCAAAAGAGGTAGCACAGCTTGCTTTCCAAGTCCGAAAACTCGTGAGGTCGTATCACATCCCAAGAGTGCGTGCCCTACCAGAAGTAGCCTGGATACTTCTCCCATTTTTTTTTGAACTTCGTTGAGGCACCAGAACCGTGTTATCGCTTCTTTTGCGTTCGTTGACGATTCGAAGTAAAGTGTTTTTGCATTAGGCGGGAGGTGATACAAGAGTAGAATCAGAAGGTCAGTGTCGTTGCCAAGAACTATTGTTTCAGAGTTTTCTGCTTTCGTTACGGCAGTCTTCACGATTAGATAGTCAGCATCGTCCTTCGCATGGACGACTTCAAATCCTTTGGCTCTGAGTTTTTCCCCGATGTAGCTTATAATTCGCTGTTTGTTCTGAGAGTTGCTCAAAAACTCTTCCTTCTTTTTCTGGAGCTTCATCCCTAAACTGAAATCGATCACTTGATGCTGGCTTCCCTTACACCGTCGGTTGTGGGTAGCATGCGAAGTGTTTCTGGATGAATCATCGTCTAAAGATGAAATTGTGAAAGCGGGTGAATATCTTCTCCTCAGCTTGTATAAAGCACGACCAAACGAAGATCTCACTAAGCTGCGACATCGAATTTTCTTGGAAAAAGTTTCTTCGTCAAATACTACGGCGTTTGTTAAGCCTGAAAGGCTTCCGCCAACCGAAGCTGCAGCTTCATTCCACTCCCAGCGAGTGCGCCTCCAGGTATCCCGTTGGAAAGGGGAACCAGCTGACCTCGACCTGGCTGACTAGGGTTGGGTCCTCAGAGACCATAAATACTCACCTGTGATGACCGATTTGTTGCCCGCACCTCAGACTCTTTTGAGTCTCGTGAGATGCAACTGTAAGACAGGCTGCGAGAACTCGCGATGCAACTGCAAGAAAAATGGATTAGCGTGCACGTTTGCGTGCGGAGAATGCCAGGGTATCAACTGTTTGAACAGGGACAACGAGATTGTCGAAGACGAGGAGCTCGACTAGTGACATCAATGCTGTGTTTTTCAAGTCAACTCTACTGCCTTAAAAAGTGCAGATTTTACCTATAGTTACTGAAGTTCTTTTTTTAGTTTTTTATTCAACGATATTGCCTTCGAAAGTACAAATTTTACCTATAATAGCTGAAGTTTTATACTGTGATCACTGCCAATCGGTTGTTTTCTTTATGTTTAGTAATTCAAATGGTTGTAAGAAATGTCTGTGATTCAAGAAAGTAAAAGTTTGATACTTAAGCGAGTTATTTTGTCCATAGGCCTACTTATTAGCCATTAGCAGCTGGCTCAGGAGTCAGGCTTCCCTTCCCCTTTTCCGTTATTTCCTCCAGTTTTGTTCGGTTTTCATGGTTCTCGTTTTCTTTCCTTCATTTTAGGTGTCAGTTTCGTGATCAGCAGATTGGAAAACCCCAGAAAACACATTTTAAACTGATTTCTACCCCTGACTTCAATTGTCCCTTTTCTTCCCCTCTTTCCCCCTTTTCCCCCGTTATGGTGGGGCTCATGTTCTTTATTTCATTTTAGATGTCAGTTTCGGGATCAACAGATAGAAAGACCCCAGAAAACATATTTCAAAGTGCTTTCTACCCCTACCCTGTATTTTTAAATTTTTTCCCCTCTTCCCCCTGTTCCCCTCGTTTTCCGTAGTACTTTTATACTATACTGAATTTTAGATGTCAGTTTCGTGATCAGCGTATGGGAAAGCCCCAGAAAACTCACTTTGAACTATTTTCTGGGCATGTTCGGCATTTTTCCCAATTTCCCCCGCATTTCCCCCTTTTCCCCTGTTTTTCGGGTACTTGCCCCACTCGGATTTATGGGGACTTTTAGTATGTTGTACAGAATTTTTTTCTGATCATTTTGGTACCATTTTCGTTTATATTGCAATTTTGTCCGGGTCAAACCCTAAAAGTCCTGTACTATTAAACATATATTTATTTCTCGCTGTGTCCATGTTTTGCTTTTTGAAGTTGCACTTGAAGAAGTCTAAATTTTACTTGCAATGTCATTTTACTTGTAAAATGATAAATTTTTCGAGCACTTGTTTAATAGTGAGTGAAATGGCGCAACCCATCATTTCAAAAACCTCTTAATCAGGTACGTAGCGTTACCTTTGCTGATCAAATCTCCGTAGGTGCGCGAGAAATAGCGCCGCTGAAACTGCTGAATCCAGCATTGTTTCTAATGTGCTCCAAAACTTGAGGAACATCAGTCACTGCTGAAATTTGCTCTGTGTAACAACGGAGTGTGCTAGTGTTAGGAAGAGAGCTGTGGATGCGTAGTCGTTGGCGTGCGAGATCGGATAAATTTTAAGAATTGTCGGATACTTTACAGAAAATGTAACTAAATAAGTTTTCCCTTTTAGAGTCCGCGTTTTCGCTTGTGTGGTTAGACCAAATTTCTAAAAAAAACTCCCACAAGTTGTTTTTACAAATTCAGAAAATACGTGGCAGAAAGCAAAATATAATCTAGAATTACATCGGGTAGATATTGACCTAACCTCTCACTAAGACCTTCATTCTCTTATGCAGCGGCGAGCAGGGGTGCCAATTCACGAAAATGTAGGTGAGAGGGGGTATGGAATATCTTATGAAGGTACAGAAAAGGGTTTTCTCAATATCGGGGGTTGATTTTTTATTTGTTCAATGAAAATTCCAGATAACGTGGTCACGAGTATAACCAAAAAAGGGTTTAAAGACCATGGGGCATGTTATAATTAACTAAATTATTTGAATTCCTACTTGTTGACGAATTGTTCAAAAGTAACTTCAACCATTGTTTTTTAATATCCTATTGAAGATAATACAGCTAAGGGCCGTATGTTCAATGATTATATCCGAAAAAGTGTTTTATGACCTCGAGGTATGTTATAATTAATCGAATTATTTGTATTTCTACTAGCTAAAATATAAAATACAAATCAAACATCCGTTTCAACCATTATTTTTTAATGTCCTATTGACGATAATGCAGCTAATTTCAGGGCCATAGAAGAGTCGTTAATAAAAAAATAATTGGCAATAGTGTGGGAAGTGTAAAGGCTGCTCAGTGTTAAGCAATATGATAACAGAGCATAATTAATCTGTCAAAAGCCATGTTAGACAGATCAGCAGCCAAAATGGGCTTGGGTAAAATTTTTGCGCAAGTCTGTTCCAGGCAGTGCAGTATCTGCTTTGCAATTTCCATCTAGTGACTCCAATGGAATTTTAATTAGCAAAGGTTTATAGAGACACAAAGTTGTTCATAAGGTGTATGTTTCTAGTTTTCTAGAATAATTAAGTGGCTTATTTAATATTGACAAGCTGTGTATATATTTAAAACAAAGACCACACTGCAGTATTCAAAGTGGAGGTTGAGAAGTGACATTTTCCTTGTCTTTGGAAATTTCTCGTTTATATGCTGCTTCTGGCCTAAATCCAAAGTTTTTTTTAACTATAATATCTGCCTTTATTTAATTTCTATGTATTAATGAAGTAAAGTTAATGAAGTAAAGTTCTATTAATGAAGTAAATTAGTGAAGAAAAGTTCTATTAATGAAGTAAAGTTATAAACAATGTGCAATAAATATAAAGCGAAACATGAATATGATATATTAAAAATACACTTTTAAATCCTTCGTATCGTTGCTAACACGTGTCTTTAGATTTGGAATATCTCTTCTCTGAGAAATGTGTCCTCTGTGTCGCAAGTGACAGTTCAGAGCAATTATTCGCATTCCAGGAAGATTCTTCAACTTCTTAAATTTTGTTTTTCAAGAAATTGTCGTAATTATAACATTAGTCCTTGTTGCTGTTGTATCAGCTTTGTATGAACTTTGTTTTTACTGCTTCAGCTTCGCATTACAAAAAAAAATATATGGAAAGAAAAAATATCTGAAAGCTATAAATTTTAAGGATAAGATGACAGAGATAATTGAAGATGGTATACTAATGATGGTTAGAACTTGGTATATTGTAGCTGATGATGTGATAATTTGTTGGTGACAGTAATGGCATAATGGGAGCCCTCCTGCATTACAAAGACAAGTTAACTACTACTACTATTGTGCCACCTGAGGCCAAAACATCTACGCACGCCCCTCCTCCATCCCAATCTATTCAAACGCTCACTCTTTGCCCTCCCAGGACGTTCACATTTCCTTTAAATCTTTCCTTACAACATCCTCCAACCCCAACCGAAGACGACCTGCTTACCGTTTAGTCCTACACGGTTGGCCAAAAAGGACAATCTTTGACAATCTGTCATCCTTCATCCGCAGACCGTGCCCTAGCTTTCTCAACCTTTCTCTCATTATAGAGAGCCACACTTTTCATACAACCTATTGTTTGAAATACGGTCAGCCAGTCGGGTGCCCAGAACCATGCATAGGCATTTTTTCTAAAAAAAACATCTAGCAAATATTCCTCCGTTTCTCGGAGCGCCCATATTTCAGAACCATATTTGACCACTGTCATCCCTGTAGCTTCCAATATTCTAATCTTGGTTCGCAGACATATCTTTCTATTCTTCCAAACTTTTTTCAACTGTGACAAAAAAACTGGGTCTTGGCTATTCTATTTTCAACATCTTTACTGCATCCAGCGTCTTTACTAATAATGCTACCAAGGTAAGTGAAGCTGTCCACTTTATCGATCTTTTTGTGACTCAACATCACCTTTTCATCTTCACTTTTTCCTAGCCTCAGCGACTTAGTCTTCCTAATATTAATTTTCAAACCTATTCTAGCACCCTGAACTCGCAAAACATATAAAAGTTCTCTCATTTTGCTCATAGTTTCATCTCGGATGCTTAAGTCATCAGCATAATCTAAGTCCAGGAAAGTTTTACTTCTCCATTTGATTCCATGTTTTCCCATTTCCTTTCCTGTACTCCTTAAGACAACCTTGCTGAACTCCTGATTTATTGCGAAACCAGCTACTAACCTCATTTCCTACCGCACTCGCAGCAGGGTTATTCTCGTATATAGGCTAATCACTTTAATGTTTTGGTCTGGTATCATAGGCAGCGCAATAGCCTTGCCTAAGTAAAGAGCGACGTGGGCACAATGTATTATTTATTAATAAATCTTTTTTGCTTAGACCAGGGCACTTCGTATCGAATGAGTTGTCGCAGAAACTTCGAAAACGACTCATTCGCTTGGAAATTGAAAGGGCTAGTGCCCCTTTTGATAGTCCAAAGTAATTGGAGGGTAACTAACCCCCATCCCACGCCCACCATTTCACCAAGCCCATCCGATCCAAGTTTTTATATAGCCATTTTGTTCAACGTCCTTGAAAGGTCTGGAAATTATGTCTTTGAGGATGACAACCCCTCCCCTCCAGAGCCCTCAGCGCAAGGTTTCTACGTTATGCCCTTGGGGCATATAAGCTACATATAGAAAGGGTGATCGTATTAACTTCGGAGGGTGCTCATTGAATTGGTAATCAGAAGTTCCAGTGCCCTTTTTAAGATTCAAAGTGATCAAAGGATGAATACCCCTCCCCTACCTCGTACTTTCTCGAAATGTATTTGATAAAAATTTTGAGATGGCCATTTGTTGTCCAAGAGACTTCGAAAACAGCTCATTCGATTGGAAATTGAAAGAGCCAGTGCCCTTTTAATATTCGAAAGTGATTGGGGGGCAACTCACCCCACTCTCACGCCCACCATATCCCCAAACACATCCAATAAAATTTTAATATAGCAATTTTATTCAACGTAATTGAAAGGTCTGGAAATAATGTCTTTAAGAATGACAACCCCCCCACAGCCCTCAGGGCAAGGGTTGTAAGTTATGCCCTGAGGGCATATAAGGTATATATAGAAAGGGTGTTCGTATAAACTTCGGAGGGGGCTCATTGGATTTGTAATCAGAAGTTCTCGTACCCTTTTAAGATTCAGAGTGATCGGAGGATGGATACCCCCCCCCACCAAATCTCGTATTTTACCGAAATGCATCTGGTATTAATTTTGAGATGGCCGTTTGTTGCCGTAGAAACTTTGAAAACATCTCATTCGATTAGAAATTGAAAGGGCAAGTGCCCTTTTTAATAGTCGAAATTGAACTTTTAAGAGTGATTGAAAGTGACATCCAATCAGAATTTTGAGATAGCCATTTTTTTCAACGTAATTGAAAGGACCGGAAAAAATTTCTTCGAGGATGGCAATCCTCCCCCCCCCCCCCACTGCCCTTGGGAAAGGTAAGTTGTGATCGTATTTACTTCGGAGGGGACTCGTTGGATTGGTAATCAGAATTTCTAGTGCCCTTTTTAAGATTCAGAGTGATCGGAGGGTGGATAACCCCCACCCTTCCAAACCTCGTATTGTCTGAATACAAAATACGCTTGAAATGTTTTCACCTTTCTTACTTTCATAAATTAAAAATTATCTAAACCTTGACGAAGTAGTGTCAGTTTATGTCTATTTAACTGACTATCCACGGTCACTTGATTTTTTTTTTTTTTTCAGTGAAGCGCAAATTGTGTTCTGATCTTGAAAAGGCAATGGGGTTATCAGCCCTACTCATGTTAATTTTTGCTCGTTTTGAGTTTGACTTGGCTATTTATTGTGATTTCTGTTCGTTATGAGTTTCATTTATTTATTGATAGTGATTTCTGGTAGTTTTACGCTTGGGAGACTATTTGACTTTATTTTTGCTCATTCTTGGATTAATGGGGCTCTATACTTTTCTTTGAAAAACTTGTCTTGTGGAAAAAGTTTTTTAAGCTAATACCATACAAGAATAAGACCTTCGCTAAAGCTCTTCTAGCAGCTGAATAAACCGCTTGCTCATAATATATAAAACTAAGGACTAAAGGGGTTTGATGACTCAGGCACTGCTCAGTTATTAATCTAAGAGTGAAAATTTTGTTGACACATCCTCTATTCCTCCTAAAGCCACACTGTTATTCTCTTAAAGTTTGTCTACAGCACCTCTAAGTTAAACTTACTTTTAAGCCAGGATTAACCTTTCATAAAAATAACTAATCAGATATAAGGGTCTCCAAGTCTCGATGAATGAGCGATCTTATCCAAATGATATTTTGTGGAAGTTACGTGCACTACAACTAAAGATAAGGCTACTACTATTGCCCCTCCCATTAGTAATTCTACTGCGAAAGAAGCTTCAAGGTCAAAAACAAGCATAAAACAAAATCCTGTGAAAATTAAATATATTTCATTTGATTTAAAATGAACAGTGAGTTAGATTCAAATATGAGCGGACACTAGTTATGATATGTTGCTATTGTATATTTGCTTTTTCGAATGTATAGAAAAACCCAATTAAATATTAAAACTTGCGCAAGAACCACGACTACTCACTGAGAATGGAAGCTTTTCGTCCCGTCTCTTTAACTCCTGACACGATCAGCTAACAGTTAGTCAAGCAATAATAAGTAATAAACTGTACAAAAACGTGCAGAAATTATTTGAAAAAATTACGTTTTCTAAAGAGTTAAAGAGGCTGAGTTACAAGATCGAACCTTAAAACGTACAGGGATTAGGAGGCACCCTGTACGACGTGATTTGAGTATTCAGGAATTAAAAGCCTTAACACAAGAATGTTCAAGAGCGGGGGGTTTGGGGGCGGCAGCCCCCCAACTTTAACTCCTGACACGATCAGCTAACAGTTAGTCAAGCAATAATAAGTAATAAACTGTACAAAAACGTGCAGAAATTATTTGAAAAAAACTACGTTTTCTAAAGAGTTAAAGAGGCTGAGTTACAAGATCGAACCTTAAAACGTACAGGGATTAGGAGGCACAGTTGGGGGGCTGCCGCCCCCCAAACCCCCCGCTTTCGCAGCCTTTAAATAAAAAAAGAAGTTTTTTAAACTGAAAGTAAGGAGCGACATTAAATCTTAAAACGAACAGAAATTATTCCGTATATGAAAGGGGCTGTGCCCTCCTCAACGCCTCATTCCTTACGCTAAAGTTTGACTTTCTCACAACTCTTTTTTTTAAACAATAAAAACCTTAGCGTAAAGAGCGAGGCGTTGAGGAGGGCACAGCCTCTTTCATATACGGAATAATTTCTGTTCGTTTTAAGATTTAATGTCGCTCCTTACGTTTTCAGGAGCGACATCCCTGTACGTTTTCAGGTTCGACCTTGTAACTCAGCCTCTTTAACTCTTTAGAAAACGTAGTTTTTTTCAAATAATTTCTGCACGTTTTTGTACAGTTTATTACTTATTATTGCTTGACTAACTGTTAGCTGATCGTGTCAGGAGTTAAAGTTGGGGGGCTGCCGCCCCCAAACCCCCGCTCTTGAACATTCTTGTGTTAAGGCTTTTAATTCCTGAATACTCAAATCACGTCGTACAGGGTGCCTCCTAATCCCTGTACGTTTTAAGGTTCGAACTTGTGACTCAGCCTCTTTAACAGCCCCCCAACTGTGCCTCCTAATCCCTGTACGTTTTAAGGGCCGACCTTGTAACTCAGCCTCTTTAACTCTTTAGAAAACGTAATTTTTTTCAAATAATTTAAAAAAGAAACTGAGTTTCTTTTTAAACTTTAAATTCAGTATATAAAAAATATCCTCTGTCGGGGAATCGAACCCACGTCTTCCGCCTGACAGTCTGGAGTATCATCCGCTGTACTAAAGAGACACAATTGTAATTGTTTTTTAGTAAGTGGAATCTATTTTTGACGCAAGCAAATCCCACAAAACTTGATATTTGGTTTTTGGAAAACAGGGAAGGAGTGATCAGATTGAGCTGAAATTTCGAGGATAAGCTCCCAGGCCCCAGGAAAGCTTATCCTCTAAATTTCAGCACGATCAGACAACGTTAAAGGGGGGCTGTGGTGGGAAAAATTAACATGGGCTCTTATAGGAAAACGAGGTTTTTCGTAAATGTAAATTCGGGGGATAATTTTTTCGGTCTGAAAATATCAAAAGGCCCTAACAGGTCGAATTCTGCTTCGAATGAGTCCTCATTCACCCGGATCAGTTGCCAACTGTGGCCTGTAGGCGTGGCTAAAAAAAAAAAATTGAACTTTAAGTGGCTATATTTGGTTTTTGGAAAACAGGGAAGGAGGGGTCGGATTGAGCTGAAATTTCGAGGATAAGCTCCCGGGCCCTAGGAAAGCTTAACCTCTAAATTTCAACCCAATCGGACAACGTTAAAGGGGGGCTGTGGTCGGAGGGTCGAAACTTCCGGCCCACTTTTACCCATGAAGATAAAGTCGGAGGGGAGTGAAATTTTGCACGTTTCTTAGTTTGAGCTTGGGCTACAAAATGCGATTACCGCTGTCTCTCTGCGACCGCTAGGACCGGAAATCGCTTAACATTGTGGTGGGTCGCCTCTTTATAGAGGCACAAGTGTGCCTCCTTGATGATAGCAACGTACAAAAAGGGCAAAATTTGTAATGTTAAGGAAAGATTTGGCGCTTTTTTACAGAAGATTCATTTTTGTAAGAATCCTCCTTAATATTTGTGCACACTCGTACCCTTCCTTCTGGGAATGTGTTTTTGAGTGTCAATATAGCAACCAATCGACTGTTTTTGAAGCAATCTCTATATTTTTATCTTCCTATTATTCATGGGGGGCAGGGGGAACATTCAAAACTTCATATGGAAATGTGTGTAAGCCTTTGCTAATTACAGCTTTAAGGGAAAAATAAAGTGCATTTTATTTCGAAGACTTTATAATCTGTAAAGTCTACAATTTTAGTTGTGGTTGATCGAATTAGGCAATACGTTCTATTTTATGTTTGTTCGAGTTATGCAGAGGGAAGAGTCCCCTCTTCCCTCTGACTCCCAAAAATTTTCAGGCCAAACTTCAACAAAATTTTCATTTATTATCAAAAATTCCCATTTATGAACAAAATTCAAATTCAAAATATCACAGAAAAACAATAAAATTAATTAAATTCGGTCTACTTACTATTTTTTCAAGGAAATGCTGACGAAGTTATGAGAAAAATTAAAATTTCAGATTCAATTTGCTCATAATTTGCTGCCAGCTGACCCTTAAAATAAAATTTCTAAAATTACAAAAAGATTATAACCCTTAGATTATTTATTTAAAATTAAGGGCCCTTTATTTATCTAAAATAAAGGGCCTCTGCAGTTACATTTGATTACATAATTTTTTTTTTTTGTTTTAAGTTTGAGCTATTTGTCGCTTTCTATCTAAGTTTGAGCTTTAATTTCTGCTCATTTAAAGACTAACTTATTTAGTTGGATAATTTCTGCTCGTTTCAAGCTGAGCTTTTAAAACGGTTAATTTCTGCTATTTCTAAGTTTATTTGATTTCCAGAATTGCATTCCATTTAATGCGACTATTAACAGCTTTCTCGACTTTTTACTATATTTTCCATGTTTTAGAACCCGGACGAAAGAGCGAATAGGATTCTTTATTCTTCAAGCTGTCCTTAATATTTTGCTTTCCAGTATTCGGAATTGTTATGAGCGATTGAAATCATATACTAATATGCGTGGGTGTGTGTTTTTGTTCTTGTTGTACTTTCCAGTCAATTCTTAGGTGTAAATATTATAAGGCTCTAAAGCAGTGGTTCCCAACCGATTTTGGGCCAAACCCCACCTAGGCATTTTTAAATCCTGATGCCCCCCCCCCCGTAGCCCTTCGTGATATTTTAATTTCGCTATTTAAGATTTTATGTGTATTCACCTGAAGGAAGCTAAAAAGGCCATTAACTTGTTATCTTTTTCCGGGCCTTCCTCTAGGCATATTTTACACCAGTGAAAAATATTGTCTGAATACAACACCTTATTTACAATGTATAACGTTATTGTCATTGTAATGCTGTTATGTATCTTTTTTCCTGTTTAAATGCATTTGAATGTGCCGTCATTCCAATGAGAAATGTTTCCAAAAATTAAAGGCTCTAAAATATAGTCAGCCAAAGGGTGCACGTCATGCCCATCACCCACCGAAAAATTGCTATACACCACCAATGGGGCCTGCACCCCACGTTGAGAATCACTGCTCTAAAGGTAGGGGGGGGTTTGAATTTCGTCACGTTCAAATCTTCTAGAGACCACTGGGCTTATATGAAAATTAAATGTTTGGTCTCTTCTTGAGTGCTTCTATGACATGCTTACTTCAAAAACAATGAATCCGTTCAGATTAATTCATCAGTTGGTTAGATCTTTCTTGTATCACGATAGGCAGGGCCGTACCCAGGGGGGTGACCCCCCCCCCTTCGAAATGTTTGTCTGACTCGTAAAAACGTAACAAAAAAGGATATAAACAATTTTTTTGCGTTTTTCAAAGTCTTTTTTTACCCCCCCCCCCGAAAAAAATCTTTGAGTAAACCCCTCCCCTCCCCCCGAAAAAATCTTGGATACGGTCTTGACGATAAGCTTCGCATTATTTGGTCACGGAGACAAAAAAGCTCAATGATCACAAAAAGGCAAACAAATCTTAAAAATCTTCAGATTTTTTTTTGGGTGGGGGGCAAGAGACATTTCTGCTACAGATAATTTAAGTTAATGGTATGGTATGGTAAAAGTGGTGTCCTGAGCTTAGAAGATGTATGTCAAAGTGTGTTACTAATATTCCTGCAGAGGGTCATCCTCAACTGGCAGCATTTGGAGATGAGGATTTATTTTTTAAGAGATGGGAGGGTCATCTCAGCTCTGGTAATTCAAAAAGTGGTATGTTACAGTATGATAAAAACTGAGAAATACCTTTAGAGCTTTTGATATTAAAGTTTTTGATTCATGTAAGGTTTTTGTCTGATCCTAATGATAAGACAGACACATTCTAAAATAAAAAGCTCGCAAATACAAATATTTATGCATTCGAGAAAAGAGATACACCGCATTTGCGAGATGCACGTTTACTCAGTAGAAAATCGGAGTCTTTTCCTATATTCTGGGTCACAACAACGTACCTATATTTTGGTTTTTATCTTTTATATTTATAAGTGAATAACAATAAATTAAAATGTTACATACTATGGCAACTTTTGAAGGTATATTGTTTAGTTGCAGGTCATGTGCCGATATTTGTCATAGAATGGCAGCGAGAGAAATTTTAATTATTCTTTTGTGTCTTCTCTTTGTCGAGCAATCAGTAGACGCATTTGATGCAGGTGAGTCGACCTTTCAATGTTTTATATATATATATAATATATATATATATATATATATATATATATATATATATATATATATTATATATATATATATATAATATATATATATATATATATATATATATTATATATATATATATATATATATATATATATATATATATATATATATATATATATATATATATATATATATATAATATATATATATATATATTTTATTTTGTTCTGTTGCATCTAATACTCTATTGTGCTACTCTTAGGCAGGTTCAGAACTATGTAGGCTTGAAAGAAATAGTGGAAGGAGTTGAACTTGCCCTGCACAGTCCTTCAAAGTTGAATATCATTTCACAAATATATTTTTTTTTTTTCAATTTTGTTTTATTTACAAAGTTTTTTCTTCCGAAAAATGTGTTTCTCCCCGGTACGATTAAGTGTTTTGCTAGATTTATAATTCCCTAGTCACTGCTTTTTTTTGTGAAAGTGACTTTTCCTATAACAGTGTTGAAGTTCTGTGAAAAGTTTCCACTCGACATAAGTTTCACGGCTAAGCTAATAAGAATGTAATTGGCTGACAAGAGAACATCACATAAGAAGGGCTATGGCTAGTGTTACATTGCTTTTTCCATGGAGTTCTAGAAAAACGATTCATCTGGTTATCTGTGTTTCTGTTTATTTTTGACTCATCAGTATCAACAGCTTCTTTTTGGATGAATCACGACCATTCGACTAAGGAGTGTGAATATTCGTGGAATTCGTTCTGATAGGTCCTTTATTCCTTTTGTTGAACCTAATTTGCAGAAATGAAACTGTGACGATTATAGAGCTTCTTGAAGACTCTGCTCGTCTTTTTCCTGGCTCAACGACCAGATCAGACGCAAGAGCAAATAAGTTAATTTATTGACAACCACAAGTTGTAAAAGCTAAAAATAAAGGTCACATTACTTCGCTTCCAAAAGATATTTAATGCCCAGAGTTAATAGTTTGGGAAAAGACTCTGGGATATGTTGACTGGGTAAGCTCTAACAGAAAATTTCACACATGACCTAGGCTTGTACACCACTTCAAGGCTTTTTAACACCTTACAAAGCATATGCAACGCAAGACTTCGCCAAGCATTCGTATTCATAAACCTTATTTAAATCACATCGGCACTGGAAATCGAGTATAGTACCTCAAAAATATGAAAACATACAGGCATATCACGTAGCTTTCGAAGCAGAGAGCAAAGAATACAGTAACAGAGAAGAGGATATCTTCAGAGAATAACTAAAAGAAATTAATGATTAAATAGTGTCTTATATAAGACTCATGCGTCGAGGCAGCTACTTAGCTGATAAGAGATGTTTGCTTTCTGTTTAAACAGCATCTGTGGGATCAGTCTGCAGCAGAACTATGAATAAACTTTGCTGATCTACAATTGGAGTACAGCACAGACTTTGTGAAAACAGAATTGTCCTCCAAGAAAGAACATTTCAAGCTTCGAATTCCAATATTGGCAAAAGGTCTTAGAATGTTGACATTGTATGGATCACCGTTAATTTGCATTGCAACAACCTGAGTATTAAAATCGCTTCTTGTATTATCCTCACCCTCCCTGTCACCATTGTGACTTAGGAAAGACATTTTTATAAGGAAAATTGCTTTAATTCACGTCATCCATGGAACAAAAAGTTTACTTCCCCTTCTGTCAATTAAAAACCTTATTGCCAAGATAATCGTTTTTATTCAGTTCTGGACGAGTCTTGGACAAATCTAGATTTTAATAAAGACTAGATAAAAAAGTACACACTTAATTATAAATCACACTTATTTATGAGATAGAACTCAGAAAGAACTGACCGGTAAAATACTGTTTTTGTTATTTTAACAATTGACCCCAACGTTTTCATCAGACAACTCGTCATTCTTCTTAGCAAACATCAAATTAAAATCACTTCAAAGGAGTATCCAACAGAAAGGCTTTTTTCAATTGTCTGTTTTTAGCAGAAAAATTAAGCATACTTCTATTCCATCAAGAATGTGCCTGTCTTTATAGATAGTGATGTCCGTAGGTGGTAGCCAACCATTCATCCATCACCACTGACAAAAACAAACCTAAGTAAATTTTTCCCTTTGAAAAGTCCATTCTTCGTAAAAACAGAAGCTATTTTGTTGCTAATGACTAGCCTGGTTATATTCTACCAACCTCTATGCCGTCCATAATAGAAACTGGGACATCCTCGCCCGGGGCAATAAATACAGATGAGGGAGGAAGAGGGCCCCTAAAATGCACACTGAACAAGGCCCACCGGCGCACCCACACACTTTTAGAGGTTTTGCGAGTTTAGGGTGCTGGAATAGGTTTGACAATTAATGTTAAGAAGACTAAGTCACTAAGGCTTGGAATAAGTGAAGATGAATAGGTGACCTTGGGTTGCGAAAAGATTGATCAGGTGGACAGCTTCACTTACCTTAGTAGAATTATCAGTAAAGACGGCGCAAGCAGTGAAGATGTTAAAAGTAGAATAGCCAAAGCTCATGGTGTTTTTTCACAGTTAAAAAAAGGTTTGGAACAATAGGAAGATAAGTCTGCAAACCAAAATTAGAATATTAAAAGCTACAGTTATGATTGTGGTCAAATATGGCTCTGAAGGATTGGTGCTCCGAAAAGTTGATGAAGATTTGCTAGATGTTTTCCAGAGAAGTTGCCTACGGATTACTCTGGGTAACCGGCTGACTGAAAGTATTTCAAACAATAGGCTGCACGAAAAATGTGGTTCAATCCCACTTTCTAGGGCTAAAATGAAAGAAATTTGAGATGGCTAGGGTACGTTGTGCGGATGAAGGATGACAGATTGCAGAAGATTGTCCTTTTCGACCAACCGTCTAGGGCTAAACGGAAAGCAGGTCGTCCTCGTTAGGGGTGGAAGAACGTCATAAAGAAAGATTTAAAGGAAATGGAAATCTCCTGGGAGGGTGTAAAAAGGGAGACTTTGAATATATTGGAATGGAGCTGTGTCGTTGTGTTGGCCACAGGCGGCTTGGTGCTCCGGTGAGTTGTTGTTACTTAGTTCTCCCAAACAAGAGTAATCACATAGGTCACTCTCAAGTTGCCATGAGCATTTTTTCCGTAATATTTTGATTAGGTTATAAGTGAAGTTAAACCAAGACATGAATATAGATGACTTTTTTTAATATGGTGTTCAAGTTCCCAAAATTTCATCAGTAAAAGAGACGTTTAAAAACTTTTTGTCCCCAAATGCATTATAAAGTTGGTTTTTTTCCAGTTTCTGAAAAAAAATTAAGAATATATAAGTTAATTAATGGGTTAGTCATAGCATAAAAACTTTTTAGTACTTCTAGATGGTCATGGAATATGCTCATACTGAAGTTCACAATGTCGTGAAGGTCCTTGTAGGCTATGGCTATAAAACATATTTTGACCGACACCGCTTTCATTTTTGGTCGTGAAAACTAAAATTGATCCGGATATTAAAAAATGCACTTGTTAGTATAGTTCAAGATAATAGTGTTTTTTTTTTGTTTTTTTTTCTTTGTTCTTTTCTTTTTTACTCTGGCGAATCATATAATCAATTTTCGCCCTTTGTACCTAAAACACGTGCTAAGATATTCTTATAATCTTTCAAGGACTTTGAGAATTCAAGCCTACGTTTTCTAACTCTGACCACGCCCTCTTCTCCAAACGATCTAAATCTGAACTAACAATCAAGTGCATGTAATTAGCTGCGATGAGTAGTCGGAGTCGACGTAGTAGCGTGTTAAAACTTATATATAAAAAAGGTAAAACTAATAAATGGTACTTGATTCTGATTGGTTTATGTATTATCATCGAAATAGATACGTATAGAAAATTGATGTTCAGTTACATCACTGAAAGTCAGTGAAATACTGATTACAAAATTTGTGGAATATTTGACCTTTGACCTAAACAAATAGCGTTAAATAGAATCGTTTGCCAGCGTTTGAAAAGGGCACTAGACGTCGCTAAGTTAAGGAGGGTAAAGTTCACTGTGCTTCTTCTTAACATGTTTGACGAATTTGACCCTGGCATTGATCTCGAGACTTAAACACAAAATGGAGACGTATTTCCTTTTCAATAAGTGAAGCAAGTTTAGATTCGCTTTTGTTTGTCATTAAATTTGTAAAGGCTGGGACCAATACGAAAGAAAAAGCTGGAAAGCAGATATTCTTTCCAATATCCGCATAATTTTATGCTGACAGTGACGTGTCTCCCCTATTCAAGTGCAGGCACAGAGTGATGGTTTTCAGAATTTGAAGTGACGAAAATCCCCTTTACGGAATATGACATTTCACCAAAAATTGTTTTCCGGCCCAGTGCATGTCGGGTGAGCAGCTCCTAACTGTAGAGCGGGAGATTAATCGAATATGTACCTTTGATTTTGCAGCAAAAGCGAAATGATTATTTCTGGCAAGTTTTTTACCTTGTTTAGATTTGTTTGAACTTGGAGTTATCAACATGACAAACTATTTTAAAGGAATGCACAGCTTCGAAAAATGCGAATAAAGTACACTAATTTTATGGGGAAAATAAGGAGTTATAAGAAAAATGGTAAGAATCTCGGCATTATGGGGGGGTTGCTGCAGGCCCAAAGTCTGCCTCTCCCTGCCTGCGTCTATCTGCATATATATTTTTTCTGGCAATATAGCCGAATGATGCTCAAATCAACGACTAATAAGTCAGTGTTTCGGTGAGGTGGGGCAAGCCCCTTCGTGGGTATGCCTTGCCTGGTGACAGCTTTTGATATCACAGGACCAGCTTTGATTTGTTACTAAAATACACTGTTGTTCCAAGAAGAAAAATACCTGGCTACTCGGATGCTTGTGAACAACCGATAAATAGGGGGGTATGGAAGGGAATCCTCTATGTCGGTCCAAAGATCCCCTAGAAAAATGAGAAAGTCGTAGCTGAAAAATGACGCTTTTAGTTTTTAAGTTCCTTCCCCTTTAAGTTTAAGACCTGTTGCTACCTAAGTTTTATAAAAAAAAAGGGTACTGCTGTTTTTCGATCGAAGAGGAGGGGAGAGATTGGTCTGATTTGTGGTCCAAACTCATACATACATTTCTATTTCCCTCTAGGCCTTGAGTTTCCCTGTAAAAGCTAGAGTTTTATGTTTTTGGCACCACATTATTTTATTGTTTCGTGTCTAGTCACAACCCTTATCATTGTTACCATGTCTATAGAGCTGATAGTCAAGTAACCCACCATGGAAGCAAGGATAACAAAAATAGATGTTATTGACCAAAATACTGAGGGGGGGGGGGGGGTTCAATTCGATTCTCGCAATTCTAGTGAAAATCACAGGGAAAACTGAAAAATGAGCCATAAATAAGATAGATTGGATTTATGGCAAAGAGCCTGCGGGCCATATGGTATCATAAAGGAAAAGATATACTAAAGAAAAGTGACATATTTCTGTGAATGCTTGATTTAATTAAGCTTATCTTAGTTTTGACAAGATTTTTGAAGACAGTAATTTCAGCTGGGGAAGGGGGCAAATTGGGTCTGGGGGGCAGTTGTTCCTCCCTACCCTATAGGAAATTACGCCACTGTTTAATTCACTTTTTCCAAAACTTGCAACACAAAATCTCTTCTGAACACAAAATCTCAACACAAAAGAAAAGAAGAAAAAGTAAAAGAAATAAAAAAAAGGTCTCAATGAAGTTTTGTTTCAATAAAGCAAAAATAAATCCTCTCTGATTAAAAAAACAAACTATTTTCTTATGTTCCTTTGAAGGGGAAATAATATGAAGGAAAAAAATTGAAAGAAATAAAAAATTCATAGTATAGTATCTTAACTGATACTATAGTATCTTAACTGATCATAGTATCTTAACTGATACAAAGAGTGAAAAACAAAGGAAGGGACACTTTATAACATACACCTTAACAAAAAAATTTCTATTTGATTAAATATGGTAGGCCATAGCCATGAGCATAGCTAGAAGACTAGAGCCTCTCCTCCTATGGTTCACATTATTTCCCTATGCCGAGTGCAGCGCCCCGGTACTCGGCACGCGGCGGTCTTCTATGTATGTATTCTCACTGTCGCTTGTCTTCAAAACGCAGACAATTTAAGCATTTTCTCGATGTCATGACGTCCAAATGGCATGGTAGGCATTGATGACCACCTTAGTTTCTTTTAATTGTTCAGGTGGTGGGACAAACACTTCTTCTTTTGCCTCGGCTTGTCTTTTGTCGTTATGAGAGATATATCACCGAAGCTTTGTTTCTTTTAATTGTTCAGGTGGTGAGACAAAAACGTCTTTTTTTTCCAATGATTTATCTAGTCCAGGTTTCTGATTTTCAAGGGTATGGTAGGCATTGATGACCTTATCCATGTCAAGATCCAAAACCCAATCATCATCTCTATAATTTTCAATTTGTTTGGTTCGTTTTACCTCGGGTTGTCTTTCGTCATCCTGAAATACATATCGCCGAACCTTTGTTTTTTAACAAAGGTATGGTAGGCATTGATGACTTTATCCTTGTCAGAATCCAAAACCCAATCATCATTGGTATCATTTTCAATTTTGACACGTTTTGATTCTCGCTGTCCAGGTTGATTTTATTTGACTCGCTCCCATGCTCGGCGTCTCATATCTTCTAACTGCGTGTATCTTTGCTCTTCATTTTCGTTTTTGACTTGCTCACATGCCCGCTGTCGCATGTCTCTAACCTCATGTATCTTTGCTCTTCATTTTCATGTTTGACACGCCACCGCCGTTCTTCTAATCGCGTGTGTATTTGATCTTCATTTTGGTTTTTGACTTTCTCACATGCTCAGCGTCGCTTGTCTTCTAATCGTGTGCGTCGTTCCTGTTCATTTTGTTTTTTGACAACCCGCCACTTTTCTCCTAACCTTGTGTGTTTTTGCTGCTCATTTTAATTTTTGACTCGCTTACTTGCTCGGTGTCGCATGTCTTCTAAACGCGTATGTCTTTGCTCTTCATTTTCATTTTTGACACGCTCTAATTGTCGTTTTCCCCATATCTTTTAACCATCCGTGTCTTTGCTCATCATTTTCATTTTTGACACGTTTTTGTGTTTTGATTACTTCAGACAATTTACCAATGGTCTTTGTTTTAGCTGCCCGTATTGGTGTTGTCGCAATTCAAGATCCAGGTTGTAGATTTTCACAAATCATCACGTTTGATAGTTCAGGTGTTGGTTCCAAAGAATCATCATTAATAGTAACTGCAGCTGCAAAGTTTCGTTTTTTTGGGCCTCCCAACAGACATTATATTATATAATAACTGATGCGTTGGAAACTCAACAATCTTATTTATGCTATGCATAGCATCATATAAGAAAATGCTTATATGATGTCATATATGATGCTATAAGAAATGCTTATATGATATACTAACATAGTACATAACGTCATTTGCACAAACCAAGATTAAGGCTCTTAACGAATTTTCTCAGACTTCTGACCTAACCAGGTCGTTTTTTTTATGCGAGAATATCCCAAGATACCAATTTTTCCGAAAAAATATGCAGCCCTTTTCGAGCAAGAGTACATAAATACATATACAATTACTGCTCGTTTATATAGCATATATATATATATATATATATATATATATATATATATATAATATATTATATATATATGTATATATATATATATATATATATATATATATATATATATATATATATATATATATATATATATATATATATATATATATATATATATATATATATATATATATATATATATATATATATATGTATATATATATATAGGTACAGTTTCTTGCACGAGACATACATGTACATATACAGTGAGAGTGTGCAAGCGCACTGGTTCAAACTACTGATACTTGGGCGTTATGCAAATGAGACTTGTAGACTATGTTCGCAACCCCGAATTTATTTTTCTGCTATCTCCGGTAATCCTAAAGCTAGTACATTAAGTTTATTAAGTAGTACAAAGTTAGTACATAACAGTAAGTTTATACTAATAGGTGCTCAAATTTGTCTTTTAGCTCGTTGTATAGCTGCTCTCGGTATGGAGTCTGGTGCAATTAAAGACGAAGATATTCAGGCAAGTTCTTCATTTGAAAATGGGAGTGTTGGACCTCAAAATGCAAGGTACCTATGTTTTCAATACTTGTGCAAAAACGTATACAATAAATATTTTGTTTGCTTCAGAAGGGGCTTTCAGCTTTCTGTCTGTTATAACTATTCACGACGTCTTACTTTTAATCCTTCCTTCTGTTTTTTATGTCTACATATGTGCATCTCATCCTCCTTTTGTATTTTTCATAGAATTAGTATTAAAATTATCTTTTTCATAGACGTATTTTAAAATTCCATGGTTATTTTATGGCTCCGGAATACATGAAGCAGCCTCGTAAATAGCTTCGGTATTTTATTTTAATATTTAAAACCATTATTAAGTGCATTTTTGCGCTTCATATTTGTTTTTATCCTAATTCCTATCAAATTTGTGGCATAAGACATGTGGCCATAAAATATAAAAAAGTATAAAAAACAATAACCCAAACCAGCACTGCTTTTTATTTCAACCCGTGGTCTGGTATCGTAAGACACTATTGTTGAATCAAACCCCAGGTCCATTACCCTCTGTAGTTTTAGGGATCAATGCTTAAGCCCCAGCTCCTATTCAAGGTCGTGTTTTGCATTAATGTAAGTCTTACGTTTACTCTGTAAGTCTTACAAGTTACACTAGAAGAAGTATGATTTTGACCTTGCCATTTGTAGGATCTTTAGCTTTAAAGACGTTGTCAAAATTATAAATTATTTTAAGAAAGAACTTTGGACTAATTTAGAATGACTTGATCATTTTTTATATCTAAAGAATTTAGAAAGTTTTTGGATTGCTACTTTATCTGTCCTACAGTAAATTCGCAACACTATTGCTGTGCACTCCAAAAAGTGAACGATTTAGGTTGTAACAAGCTAGATTTGTGTGTCTATATCTTTTTTTGTCATTTTACATTTTTTTTATTTTTTCTTTCTTCCTCTTCTGACTTTTTCTGCTTGTTTGTTTCTATTTTTGTGATTGAGCATTATTGCGTAATTATTTTAATTTAATTAGATGAACAATTGCACACAGGTCAGCTAATGGTCTAGTTACGGTCATTTCTTCAATTTAACTGTTGTATTCTATGAATTGATGAAACAAAGGTGTTGCATACGGTACATTCAAAGCTCATGACCCATGATTCTTGACGTGGGGTGTAGGCCCCACCAATGGGGCGGGGCAATCTTTTGGAGGGTCATGGGCAGGAATTGCTCCCTTCGGCTGACTATACTTTAGACCCTTAAGTGTCAAAAAATGTTTTTCAGGTGAATGACCTCACATTCATATGCAATTAAATATAAAAAGATACATGATAGTATTGCAATGACGTCATACATTGTACAAAAGAAGTATTCAGATAATATTTTTCATTAGTATAAAATATGCCTAGAGGACGACCCCAAAAAAATACCGAGCCAACTACTTTTTAAGCTTCTTTAAGGTGAATAAATGTAAAATGTTGAATAACAAAATTTAAATGTCACCAGGGGACATTACGATTTAGAAATGCCTAAAAATTGGCTGGGAACCACTGTTCTAGACTCAAATATTACCAGAATTTTCTTTAAGTGACCCCCCCCCCCTCATTGCACTTCCTGGCTTAAAGTCCACGATACGGAGATCAGCACCGCCGGTTTGGACCTTGAGGGTCTAGTGCCGCCATACTTACTTTCGCCATGCTCCTGACTTTACAAGGCTAACCGATAGTGCCCTGTTTTTGTTTAGGGATGTGTGGGATTTGAATTTCGTTTTTTGATCGAGATTGAAATGGGGATTCGCATAAATCTCCCGAAAGCTTGTGTGCCAGCAAAACGTTTCTTGTATTTCATATTCAAATAAAAAGTTTTAATGAAATGGAAATAGCAGGATAATTTCTTAAGCCAACTGATTGTTGGACATAACTAGAAGATAGTATTTAAGTTCCCCAGCAGTTATGGATTTCCTGGCATCAATTATTCAATTAAGCAAAATTTCGACTGGTCCTTTGCCATGTGATCATCAGCTTGTTTGGATTTAAATTATCTGCTAAAACACGACCAAAAAATAAAATCAGCGTCCAGAAAATAATCACCAGAAATGAAAAACAGCACAGAAGAAATGCAAAACAAAATTAGCTTATCTTTCAAGAAGCTGAAATCGCAACAATTCATTTTGTGTTTAAGGGGAAAATTGTTTGTTTTTATTTCTTGAGGAATAATGTCCAATGTTGGCTTCTTCAAAGTATTCGCTTCAATTGATGCCTGCAAATCCATAGCTGTGGATGAGCTTAAGGACCGTCTTCCAATATTGGATAAGCAGTTGTAAGATTTCTTAAAAAATAACTTCTGGTAGGAAATGAAAGAAATCTGATAGGCTTTATTTCGGATTTCTTCATTCGTCATAAATTTGAAGCCTGTCAAGGTGTATACCCATGTCAGTCCGCTTGCTATAATTAGAGTTTTAAAATAAATGTAAGCACAAAGGGATTATTCGATTAATTGATCTTTTACTTGCTTCCAGTCAGGCACCGCAGGCACGTGCATATAAATTTATTTAGGGGATAAGGGGATGACTTTGGCGACAAATCAGGAAAATATACACATGGGAAAATTACGAGGAAAAGCTATTAAACTATAATATTTGCTCTCTTAAGAACTTAGGTCATCTAACCTAGTAATTTCAGTGTGAAAATACCTTTTTAGCTCTGGTTTGAAAGGCCAACAGTAGTGTATGATCATTAACAATTTCTGTTAATTAATACCCTGCTAATTAGTATGATTTGGCTTTAGCTTATTTGGCCTTTTAGTTTATTAGTATGTGGCACTGGTCCTTATCATAGTAAGTGGCCCTTTGCCACTTACTATGAGCCGCTCTGTACCTACAACACTATATAGTTACTATGTCCAATAATATTAAGTATATGATAATATGAAAGGGAATCTAACAAATGTATTTAAAGTGGTATTTGTGAACCAGATATTTTTCTAGCTTTAGGGGACATTATATTAACAATATATTGACAAGCACTGTAAGATTTACAAAACTAAAATAGACTACGTCATTGCTTATGTTATTTATAAAGAAATTATAAGTTCTTTTTCTGAAATTGAGTTTCGTCCAATTTCAGAAATGGACCATACAGTAATTTCACTCACTGTTTCTTTTTTTTAAAATAGAAATACCAAAAAAGGCATTTTTCAATGAAAATGCCCCCTACAAATTATTTTCAAAATCTGGGGGGGGGGTATACAACCTAAATGGGGCACAGGCTAGAGTCTCCACCTTACTAACCAAAAACTACGTTTTAATAATTGTTATTGTCACCCAACCATGCTATCTATTTCACACTACTATATAAGTATAAGTGTTATTTCATACTATAAGCCGTTTTTTAAATAAATTAACCTTCCTATTACACGAGCATCTTTATGCTTATAGCACAAAGAGAAAAAGGGATATTACTGTCCTATAGTTCCATAGTGAAAAGTGTGCTTTTATTTCATTGTTTATACCCGCGACATATTTTTTTAGACCACTGGATTATTCCTTCTTTCTGGAGAGAATAATACACCCGTCTTTGTAAAACTTGATAGGCTCTAAAACATTCTGTGTGAAATGTATATCTAGTAAAAAAAGAAAAAGTTAGATTCCACCTTATTGGTCCTCCCGTGTGAAACATTTAAGGTAGTAGAAATAACGAGGAGTTTTTGAGCTACAAAATGTTTACAAGTGATCCACTGTTTCTCTGTATACTTTTAGTCACCCAACTTTCAACACCTTTTTTTTGGCTAAAGTGAGTTATAAGAATTTAATAATTCCATAACTAAAATTACACTATGATACAACAAAAAGAAGAAACATTCTGCCGTGTTTCAAGGTTGAGACAAAAATATGTAATTGTCAATAATAATTTTCTCTCCCTTACCACTGAAAAAAAGAAATATAAAAGTAGCTTATCCGCGGAACAGTAACTTTAGGTTAGTAGGCAACTTTGACAACTGGGAATGCCTTTGAACCATTTTCTTATGTAAACTTATCCCCTTAATGTGTGCACTCTTCAAAGGACTTCAAACTAATGAAAATGAACAAAGAATTCTGACAATAACTTTGAAATCAATATTTTCTATTTCTGGACATTGA
>CM051271.1:17736561-17769061 GCA_027921565.1 Artemia sinica | reverse complement strand
AGCATCATTCAGCAGTTAATGCTGAATGATGAAAATATAACAGTTTAGAAACAAATTTGGGCTATATATTTGCACATTAGGGGATAGGGGGTAAAGCATAGCATAGCATATTAAATACGTAACCTAATCTAGATACCTTTTTTTGCCCCAAACCCCAAAAAACAAAGGTTTAAATATTGTAAACACAATGACAAACCACGGTTTTTAATCCAATTCTCTATTGAAAGAAACACGTTTGACTAGTTTCCTTTAGTATCTTCCATATACAATATATCCCGTTAGTTCCAGCTAATTGAACAGTACCATATACATATATACATATATATATATATATATACATATATATATATATATATATATATATATATATATATATATATATATATATATATATATATATATATATATATATATATATATATATAATATATTTATAAACGTAAATATATTTCCTACCACATCCATACCATCCCATATCCGTCGCTGTTCATAACACTCACCCTTTAAAATAGCAGTTTCAAGACAAACGGCTTTGAAGGTTTTCGAGGGGGCAACATTTTCTGCCACCCGGTTTACATCTCAGAATACCACGTGTCCCGCACAGTTTTGCCATGGTTGGTATAGTTTCTGCCACGCTTGGCACGTTCTACCTGGTGTACATAATTTCTGAAAGTGGGCTCGAAGGTTCTAAAGTTTTATTAGGATCTTTTAGCTACGATATTTATACTATAGGACACAAAATTGAATGGCAAATATACAGCTAAGATTTTTTCTAGTAAAGTTTTTTCAGTCATAAAAGATCATAAAAACTAGTCTAGAAAAGCAGTTGCCTATACACAACCATGTACGCAGAGAAGGGCCTCGTACCTTTGACATGCCTCTGGAATCCCAATATTTCCCTATAAATTCTTGTATTGTCCATTTGTTTTGTCTATTTTTTTGCGCTTTTTTAAGTTACGCCCCCATCCGCAAAATGTAACCCATATTTAGAATCAAAATGCCGCGTTCTCTCCTGCCTCTCTTTCTGTCTCCCCCTCACTCAATAAACAGTTAGGCTGATTATTATTTCGTAAATTGGGGTTTTATCGTCAAAAAAATAACCTGGCAGCCTTGCTTGTAACTGGCTTGTTGTACTTAGTTTTTTTTTAGAACCTAACGTCGACTTATAAGTTCAACTAAGCTAAGCTGTATGTAAAAGAAATAAAAAGTTCTAATGTTGTTTGTTTCTAAGCGTCTTGCTTTTTATTTACCTTCTCTTTTACTTTGCTTCAATAATAAATTATTGTTTTATGAATTATATCATGATTGATTCATTGTCCATAACTTATTCACCCCCTGAGAAGTTACTTCAGGACATGGCTTCTGTCCCACAATAGCACCATGTGGTTACTGACAATAGAGTGATTAAGTTTACTCGGCATTGCATTCATTGCTTAAATAAAACTAGTCTGCCACATCAATAACTTAACGTCTCCTTGGTAATTTGTTAAACGTGATTGCCTAAGTTTTGGCGGACTTGGTGGGAGGCTTGGTGCGTCTACTTAAACTAACCTAGGGCAAGTCCAAAGTTAAAATCGAAACTCCAATGTTGAATTTTTATAACGCTCGACTAAGGTTGTGCCTTCCGACGGTCAATTGCCGACTGACTTTAATGTTCTTAAGAAGGAAGTTACCTCTTCAATTTTAACGCTTTTTAAATGGTTTTAAGTATCCTATCAATAGGTCGCAAAATATTGTGTCCTTTGGCACAACTTATATTTAAATATCAATGTGTAGAGTCAGGTGCAAGAAGATGTCAAGTCAGATGAGCAGCAAGTTCTGAAAGGCAAAAATCGTGTTAATTAATTTTGTTTTATTCCCATTAAGGCTATGTGCGCTCGACTATATAAGTGAAGGGTAAGCAGCATATCTTTCTAATATTAGAAACTATTCTCTCTAAAATGACAATTTTTGCTAAGGGCAAGTCAGGTTTCTGGTTGCAAAACAAATCTTAGCATGGGAGAGAAAGCTCTCTAAAATGACTATGCACGTGAAGCGCAAGCCATGCATCTGGATGCAAAGAAACCAAGTTGTGGATACAGAGGGTTGGAGGAGGACCCCCCCCCCCCCGAGATTTTTCTGGCACCCTCGTTTGTTTTTCCCTTTTTTGTAGCTTTTTTAAAATAAACTTGTCAATTTGGTCAATTATTGGCGCCTTTGTCACATTTACCCCCCCCCCCCCCACCAAAAAAATTGCTTTAGATCCACTTTGAAAGAATTCTCTGCTGTTGAAAGAATACTGTCCAAAAGGCATGGCTGCGCATCACTTCTAACTCTAAATAATTCTTCGATGCCAAGGGATAGACACTCAGGTTCTGGAGAATTGCTACAAAGAATCAAACTAAAACCCCCAAAAAATGTTATTTTGGGGGGATTCATAAGCAAAAGTAAATTGGTTTTGAAAAGAAAAAAAATTGAAAATGTTTTAAGCCATCCTACTCGTGCCCTAATGCATAAAAAAATGATTTCCATTGTTAAGTTTTTTAAATTTATTTAACTATGAACAGAAAAGGAAGAAAAAGTTTTTGCTGTTTCATGTAGAGCTCAAATATGTTTTGTTTTATAGCAGTACCATCTTGTATAATGTCTTGTTACTGGTCAAAGAATAGAAACATTATGCGCCCCTCCTTGCCGCTTAAGAATGGAATCTAAGTTTTCAACTGCTTAAGACTTTGTCTGGGGCAAATTTTAACCTAACTCTTTGTTGTGTAGCTTTTGATTTACATGGCCTTGTTTTGTTCATTTCCAATACTAATTTACTGCAATTAAATATTAGCTCGATTGAATGCTTGGAGCTTCGCATGAAGCATTTCTCTCCCTCTAAAAAAATTGGCGAAACTAACTTTTTTTTCTTATAAATTCCAAATTTTTTAATATTGCGTGAGTTTTCAGTCTGAAATTTGAAGGTAGCAGGAAAAGGCTCCCTCAAGTTCTTGTCACTAGTTTGTTTGTTTTTTTTTTTTTTTTTTTTTTTTTTTTTTTTTTTTTTTTTTTTTTTTTTTTTTTTTTTTTTTTTTTTTTTTTACATTAAGCTGTGATGAAGATAAAAACAAAACAATTATACAGAGGAATAGAGAGTCTATTTGTAAGAAATATTTCGACTAAAAAAAGTGTTCAGTTATTTTAACTGGCTTAATATTTCATGCAAAAGAAACGATCAGATTTTGTCCTCTCTATACTGAGAACAAAAGTTGACGGCCATAATGGGTACACACAGCAATTGGTAAAATAAGCGGCTTTATTTGGATTTTCTTTTTGACACAAGCTTAAGGAATCATGTGATTGGCCTTCAAAAATACGTCTCAAAGATAAACCATTGGAATCAAAGCAGACTTTTCAACCTGAATATTTTTGTCTAGTAGAATTACTTCCTTTATATAAGAAAATAAGAGAATCTATCAAACAGTTCGTGGTAACGAACTGTAAGTAAGGAGTGGCCCGGCTCAATGGTAACTGAAACTCTAAAAAACGGAATTTTGATACCAATAGATACATCAAAAGAATCAGATTTAATTCTGATTTCAAATATATAAGTTTCATCAAGTTTAATCTTACCCATCAAAAGTTACGTGCCTGAGAAAATTTGGCTGATTTTCGAGAAAAGGGGGAAAGACCCCCTAAAAGTTATAGAAACTTAATGAAAATCACACCATCATATTCAGTGTATCAGAGAACCCTACTGTAGAGGTTTCAAGCTCCTATCTACAAAAATGTGGAATTTTGCATTTTTTGCCAGAAGAAAGATCACGGGTGCGTGTTTATTTGTTTTTTTTTTTGTTTTTTTTTTCTTTTTCCCAGGGGTGATCGTATTGACCCAGTGGTCCTAGAACATTGTAGGAGGGCTCATTGGAACGGAAATTAAAAGTTCTAGTGCCCTTTTTAAGTGACCAAAAAAAATGGAGGGCAACTAGGCCCCCTCCCACGCTCATTTTTTTCCCAAAGTCACCTGATCAAAATTTTGAGATAGCCATTTTGTTCAGCATAGTCGAAAATCTAATAAATATGTCTTTTACGATGACTTAATCCCCCACAGTTCCCAGGGGAAGGGCTGCAAGTTATGAACTTTGCCCATTGCTTACATATTGTATTGGTTATTGGGAAGTATACAGACATTTTCAGGAAAAAAAAATTTCTGGTACGGGGGGGGGGCTGAAAGAGGGGGTTACTCTGGAGAATCTTTCCGTGGAGGATGTTTCTTTGGGGTAAGGGACATTTCTATGAAGGGGGCGCCGGATTTCCAAGTATTATTTAAAATACGATCAGAAATTAAATTTAAAAAAACAAGTTTTTTCAACTGAAAGTAAGAAGCAACATTAGAAATTAAAATGAACAGCAATTATTACGTATATGAGGGGGTTCTCCCCCAAGTCAATACCTCGTTCTTTAAGCCAAAGATTTTTTAGTACTTTCATAAGAGCTATTTATTCTAATTAACGGCCTTTTTGATTAAGCGGTCATTTTTAAAGAATTGGAACAAAATTCGAACTTTAGCTTAAAGAGCAAGGTATTGATTAGGGGGCGAACCCCCTAATATACGTATTAAAAATATATGAATATAGAAGTTCGTTGCGTAAGTTATTTCGTAAGTTACGTATATTTATTACTAATAAAAACGTTCGTAAATAAAATTAAACAAGTTTCGAGAAAGCCATTTAACCAAATAAAATTAAATTAATATGCAAATTTTGTTTTAATTATTCATGTACGGTGAGCCAAGATCAAAACCTGCATTTATTCAAAAATGTTCAAAAATTAAATAAAAAAAACAAGTTTTTTAAACTGAAAGTAAGGAGCGACATTAAAGCTTAAAACGAACAGAAATTATTCCGTATATGGAAGGGGCTTTCCCCTCCTCAACGCCTCGCTCTTTACGCTAAAGTTTGACTCTGTCTCAAAACTTTATTTTTTAAAACAATAAAAAACTTTAGCGTAAAGAGCGAGGCGTTGAGGAGGGGAAAGCCCCTTCCATATATGGAATAATGTCTGTTCGTTTTAAGTTTTAATGTCGCTCCTTACTTTCAGTTTAAAAAACTTGTTTTTTTTATTTAATTCTCTATAATAAGCTATAATAAGCAGCTATAATAAAAGAATCTAACTGTTCCAAATCAAATTTGCTTGAACTTAAAATACAACAGGTCCTTTTCTGTAATTCAATAAGTTGATATTTTTTAAAGGAGGGAAAAATTTCCAACCATTCTTTTGAATTTCAGGATTGTACAAATGACTTCCTTAGAAAGGAATAGACATTAGTGGATAAGGATTCTAACTAATTAGGAGGAATGGAGCTTATTTCGCAAGCTGTCAGCTCAGAAAAATTTAATACATACGTTTGTTTTTTCGTTTAATAACAAAATGAATTTATAGTCGAATCCAGTTTTGCACGTTCAGCAAACATAATTGACGGCGAAATTTAAGAAGTTTATTCTGTGAGTATGTCGAGGGACTCAAATCAATTAATCAGATGCTATGTTCTTTGCGCATGCCATTGGAAAATCAATTGTCAAGGATATCTGCTTAAAATGGAGGAGATCGTGGGTTTGATCCAAACTAATTGATCCCAGGAAATTTATGTTCTCGTTTGGCTTGATATGGCCCGAAACACACTTAGTGTTTTTTACCAAGCGTTTGTTTTACCAAGCGTTTTTCAACTGAGCGTTTTTTTTTACTGAGCGTTTTTTTTTACGTTGCTATTTGAGCACTTGCACACTGGGCGGTAAACATTCTACCGACGCAAGATCAGTCGATCAGACATCTGACCTAACAGTGGATGATTGAACCGTGAGAAAAATCTTTATATTGTGGCTGGGATATAAAAGATAAATCAAATTTAATAGTTCTTAACCTTTTTTACAATTAATTCCTTTTGTAATTTTAATGGAGACAGGGCATTTTTCTAACTAAGCAGAAGGCACCTGAAGTAAGCTGGAATCACTTTGCTACCTCCCGCGCAGCAAAAATCGGCTTTGCTTCTTCAATTGATGTAATAGTAAATTGAATTTTCGAGGAAGTTGCCCGTTAAGCAGGTGCAAGTTTAAGGACTTACCACTGAAAATAGTTGAAAAACAGAAAAATATCCCCCTACATATCAAAATACATTGCGTGGCCCCTATATTCTTGTTAATTTACTACATATACAGGAATTGGGGGGGGGGGCAGTTAAACTAGACGCTATTCTGAAAGTTTTCTTAATGTAAATGAATTCAAGTATTGTTAACATAGTATTTAGTTTAGGACACATAAATTAGATTAGTCCCCATTTTTTATTTATGATAAATAGGCTTTGACTTGTTTAGGGTTCAATGCAGGCGCTAATTTGGGCCCATTCCCCTGACACTTCAAACTTCCTTTAATTTCTGGGCACTTCCTAATCAAATTACCTAGTTTCTTTTTGTTTTGTTTTTTTTTTGTTTTTTTACCATTGTCCTCTCCCTTCCTTGGAAAAGCAATTTATTTATGTCTTCCAATTTTTTTTTCAGGATGTACTCTCTGTAAACACACTCTCTCAATGCAAACACAACAGCAGTCGTCAGTAGACATAGACAAACTTGCTTAAATTTCACTTAAAGTGTACGAGCATGCATTTAGTTCCATAGGCCACCATCTCGGCAGAGGCGTTAAAATAAACGATTGTTTAATTTGCAGCTCGTTTATTGCGGTGACAGTGGACGGCTTCATTGCTGCCGTCAACGTTTGTTTTACCGAGGTTTTTTTCTAATAAACGCTCGGTAAAAATGCCTAGTGTGTTTCGGGCCTATTTTGGCACTTCTAGTTCTTCTTTAAAGCAAGTAGTTTTCGAGCCATTTCCCAAAGCTTCGTCATAAAAAAAAACATAGAAAGAGCGTGGCTGAGAGAAATCGGTCTTTATTATTTTCTTTTTATCATTGTAGTGACATATTTCTTGAGACACTTATACAAACTTGAAACAAAAAATACAAAGTATCTTGGAATAGTTTTTTTCCTCGCCTTCTTTGGGATTAAGATCAAAGATTACAAAGACAAGTGGATGTCAAATGCAGGCCTACCTTCTTTCTGCTCTCCCAGGTAGAGAGATAAAACAGTCTTAGCCGAACAAGACTGTTTAATGGGAGTATCCAGTTACTTCTTTATTGTTTATTTATTCTTTCACCAACACCAGGATCTATAAAAAAGAGTAGTGGGAGAGGTGGCTTGTAATATCGTCAGTAATTCACAATAAGTTAATATAAAAGCTGGAAAACTTTCTGTAGATGTTTGATTTGAATCCGTTACTGAATGTGGGGGTTCAGTAAAATTTGTCACTAAAAGTAACTTATGGCCTAAAAATAGCATATATACTTCCTCTAAGGGTCTACAAAATTTTAAATTTCAATGGCACCATAAGGACAAGAAGAATGTCAGAAAAGATCACCTGGAATTGAGAGTTGGTTGATATGCCCATAAAACCAATGCGCACTGGTTACCTTGTCAATTTAGTCAGTAATCAGACTAGTCAACCGTCTAGTCACTAATCACAGTTACTAGTCACTGACAATCTAGTCGCACCCATCAACCACACTTGTCAACCTAGCGAGCCTCATCTACAACTTAGTAAATAGTAAACCATGACCCGTAGGAGAGGAAATTCAAAATACCAATTTTTGCATCAAATGTTTAGTGACAAATATTATCCATCTAATACTAATTTGAGAATATTTATTTTCATTCTCATTTAACTGAAGAGTAATTTGCAATTACGAAAAGAATATAATTTTTCAAATGAAAAAAGAGCCTAAACCTCTTAAAAAGAAGGTCAAAAATTAAATAGACTGTATACTATTAAAATTGGGATCGCAGGAAATCATCAACTGGATATTTACTATCTTCCACCTTTAAAAAAAGAAAAATTTTATTTTTGCACGGGTAATGCTCCTGTTTCTCCATTTTTTTCCTTTTTCCCTCAGGGGTAATCCTATAGATCTTTTTGGTGTAGAATACTGGAAGAAGGCTCATTTGAATGAAGATCGAAATATCTAGTGTTCTTTAACAGCAAAGAAAGACATCATGCCTCAGGAAAGTGGTGTATTTGCCATTTTATGTTGCAAAATGGAACCCCAATGCAAGTTCTGAGACGACTAAATGATTAGTCATAATATAAAATCTTTGACAGCAGGTTTATGGCTCCCGGTCTTGAAAATCGAAGAAAATCGCTCTTTTAGTCAATATTTAGAACTGGACGATAACATTACCACAAAAGATTGAATTTAGTTAACAAATATCCAACACGCAATGTTTCTTAATATGAAATAAAATTGGTAACTAACATTAAGAAACAAATTTAAACTATATTTTGACCCAAGGGCTAGATTAAAGGACTCAACTCTTCCATTCAGTCACAGGTCTTTTGTTTGTGATCAAGTTTTCTTTTGAATAATATTTTGTTTCCAAAATAATTCTTTGTTTCCATTTTTTGAAGATTTTTTATTGGGTTATATGAAATTCAAAAACATAATCAAATTTTCCCCGATATTCACAGTTTTCGTGTAACGATTTATAAAACCATAGCAAAATTAAAATTGTTTGCTGAATAATTAAAATATACGATTAAATATTAGTTTTACAGCATCCTAAAAATTTTGGCCCTTAAAAAAGATAGAGCTTCGTTATTTAGAAGGTTTTTTTTACATTTGATTCTTTATATTAAAAAGGAAACATAATCGGATCTTTTTTAAAACTGTTATGTCTCTTCTTTTTCTTTTCTTTTTCCGAGGGAGGATCTTTCAAAACCAGAAGTTGTAGATAATCACGAAGGATCCTTTGAGGAGATATATAAAAAAAAAATCACTTAATTGGTAAATCACTTAAGGGTTATATAATATAAACCCTTGATAGGTTCACTGGGTAAACAAGTCACTTTCCAGACAAACTATATTTAATGTTTTAAAAAATTAGTTGAGCCACATGAATGAATCTTTTAACGATTTCAGTAGTTGATATTTGATTTAATTAATAAAAAATCACCTAGCTCTATTACTTTCTCAAAAATTTTGACGGAAGTTTGTGCGGAAAGACATTGTTTAAATTAGGGATAAATACTCTGCTTACAGAGACCGAGGGACGTGCGCAGGAAGGAGGCTCGGGGCCTGGATCCTCAAAAACCAAAATATGCTGAATTTCTTGGCAATTCTTATTCAATTTGGCAAATTATTTTTTTTATTCTTCTCCCCGAAAAACGACCGCATAAGAGTCTGTGGCGGCTGAAAGTTTTTTTTTATGTAGACTATACCAGTTTTTTGACGCTTTAGCATATTTGCTTCACCCCTATGTGCAGGTACCTGATAAGCATATCCCTTACTTATCACATGCCCGTAAAGAGCAAGATTAGACCTGTTTTTGGAGGAACAGTACAGCCTGATTTTGCTGAAAGTTTCGAATTCAGATATAAACATAATATAGATGGCACCTTTTGCGCAAGTTTTCCTGATGCTTAACACACAAGATTGGACCGTATGTTGTGTAGAAAATATAATTTAACCATAATATGTCATTAATAAAAGTCCGCCTTCTCAAAGATAACAGTGATAAATTACCCCTCAGGATTCTTTTTAAATGACGAAGATGCACATCCACTGACGCCATTTTTTTGTGCCACTGTACTAGTCTAGCAACGATTTGTTTGTTAGGTTTATTGCGTATATTAAAAAAAAAAAAAACTAAAAATGAGCAACAATTAAATTAAAGTAACAAAGTTCTTCTGATGGAAGCAAAGAGCAAAGATGAAACTTAAAACGAAAAAAAAAATTGTTTTGCAGCCTATGCTGTTAAACCAGCTCAAATAAATATACTCGTTATACTTCCCTATATTTGTAGAATTTTGATGAAATATAGCTTTAATTGAAATTAGAAAATCTTCATAGAAAACAAACTCTGTCTTAGGAGGGAAAAAAGTAAAAAAAAATATTTTGTAGCTAAAATGTAATTCATTAGCCTAAAAAAATGATAGTTATATGAATTTTCAACTATGAAAATATACTTCAGTATTATTCGGAATCAATGACTGATAAACCATAGTATAAACTCCAAAAATCTTGTTATTGCTCCCAATAGTAGGGATAATTCAAGCTATGACACGAATTGCATAAACGATTTTATAACCCTAACCTTCACTTCGATTTGTCTACAAATTAATAATCTATAAGTTATACCAAATTAAGTGAATTTCAAAATACCCTAATGCCCTAAAAATTCAAGATCACTCTGCGTACAGGACTTTTGATTAGTACGGCTGTTTAGTTTTAATAAGTTGAACTTATCATGCAGTGGGCTAAATTAACCCAGTTTTTTTGCAGGAAGATCGTACTTCTAAAATTTTGTATCTTTCTGTATAAATTACCGTTCTTGGGTTTGTCATTGTTCTATGATATTACAGCTCACTTATGTTAGCAAAAAGTGCAAAGAAAACCATTTTTCTGCCGCATAGAACAATAATGAGAGAACTTTGGTGATATATTCATCATTGCATTTATTGATTGTTCTTGGACCACTGATCAGAGTAGAATGAAAGACGCTTGCATATCACGAGAGGGCTCATTCGAACGGAAATAAAAGTTTTAGTGCCCTTTTTAAGTGACAAAAAATAGAGGGCAACTAGGCCCCCTCCCACGCTCTTTTTTTCCCATTGGCACCCGATCAAAATTTTGAGATAGCCGTTTTGTCGAAAAGTATAGTAACTATGTCTTTGAGGATGACTTAATCCCCCACAGTCCCCGGTAGAAAAGCTGCTAGTTATGAACTTTGCCCATTGTTTACATATAGTATTGGTTATTTGGAAGTATACAGATGTTTCAGGGGGGATTTTTTCTTGTAGTGGGGGAGGTCGGAGGGAGGGGGTTACGTGGGGGGATCTTTCCACGGACGAAGTTTTCATATGGGAGGTGACATTGCTATGAAAAGGGCGCCGGATTTTCTAACATTATTTAAAAAACGATCAGAAATTAAATAAATGAAAAAAGTTTTTTCTACTGAAAGTAAGGAGCAACATAAAAACTTAAAACGAAAAAAATTTATTGCGTATATTAGGGGTTTGGCCCCCTAGTCAATACCTTGCTCTTTATGCTAAAATTTTTTTAGTACTTTCAAAAGAGCTATTCATTCTAATTAAACGGCCTATGGGATTAAGGGGTCATTCTTAAAGAATTGGAATAAAATTTCAACTTTAGCGAAAAGAGCGAGGTATTGACAAAGGTTTGGAGCCCTAATATACGTAATCATTCCTGTTCGTTTTAAGTTTTGATGTTACTCCTTACTTTCAGTTGAAAAACATGATTTTTTATTTAATTCCTCTTAAAAAAGCTATTAACTCTGAAGAGAAAAACCTGTTTTCATTGTTTAGATATTCTCATTTTAAAGAAGATTAATCAAAAATCCTTAAGTAAACAATCTGTTTACATTAGACTTTTCGCCCTTTTTCGAGTCCCAACTTAATTAGAAGGTTATGAATATAAAGTCGTTTGTAATTCCTTACCGAGTCCCCTACAGAGTTTTGGGCGTGTTATTATTCATGTGAAATGGTTAGGTTCAACTTCCATTTAAAAGTTCTTGTTATGTAGTCTGAATGTCGCTTAAGCATTTTTTTTTTTTTTTTTTTTTTTTTACTGAAATGTGTCTCCAATCTTGTCAAAGTGATTTTCGAAAAAAAAATAAGATTTAACTTTGAGTATGCTCAAATTAAGAATTACGTGTTTTTCTCTTGCTACCAGGAAAAATTTTCATTTTTTAAACCAAAAAACATAGCACTGATCTAAGTAGTTAAATAATTATAAAATGTATCATGGCCTTCCCATGGTTCTACCTCCAGTCCAAGAGTTCAATTTTTCTAGGTAGCAGGAAAAATATATTATTTTTCAAGTTATAGTTTATCTTGAGATAAAAGGGTTAAAAAACTGTTTTCTTTTTAAATGGCCCTTTATTGACCCATAGTATTTTTTTCAGGATACAAAATTGAATTATTTCATCCTCCGTACTATTTATAGACTATTTATGCTAGCAATTTTGGTTGTAAAACTTCATGTCGAGACGTCTCGTTCAACCAACAGCCTAGCGTTAGCTTTGATATGATGAATGTAATCCTGTAAACGACTGTGTGATTTCCTTGTGATTTGATTTTTGAATATTTGATAGTGTATACTTGGGATCCGAAACCTATTACCCACGGTTCACCGAGTAAAAACATGTACTAACTTGGTGACAAACTTTAGTTCTGAAAAAAGTTTAATATCTAAAAATAAGTTGTATAACGAACATGACAGAATATTTTGAGACAAAAAAAAATGAAGTTCGACAAAAAGGACAATATTTTAGGTCGATGACAAAGTTCCGATAACGGTAATAGGTGGAATAGTATCCAATAAAATCTTACCATTATTAGGTGTGAGGTGTGTGTCGCTATTTCATTTGTTGATCATGTTCAGTAGCACAAGGATATTTTTTTTTCTTTTCTTCCCCTTCAAAACTTATTTTTCTCCAGTGTCGCAGTTGCGTAGCATACATAATTATTATGCACTAGCCTAAACGAAATTAGGCAAAATAATGCTCATTATTATTAAAATTCATCACAATTACCATGGATAAACAAGAACCAAAAATGAGGATACTTCAAGTTGTGTGGACAGGCAAGTGTATTTTATTTTATGCTCAGATGTAATTAACATCAGGACAGTATTGAAGGACAGCTATATTTAAAGCCAAGATGTGAGTGAAATGGGTAATGTATGACTTTGCAAATGAAAAACTATTGATTGAGAGAATTAAAGAAGTCCCATCATAAACTATAACAGCTCCGCATCGCGTCAAAGAAAAATTAAAAAATATTGACGAGTAGGTCACAATGATCTATTACCAGTTACCTAGCGACACAATTAGCCCTGGGGGGGGGGGCAACTACACGATAATTTCCCAATAATAATTAGCCAAACAGTCCCCTTTTCAGTCTATTTTTAAATTTTCAGGAATGGGATCTAACTCCTCCCACCATGGCCATGTTACTGTTAGGATACTCCTCGTTGTTTGAATCAATTGTAACCTTACGCATCTCCTTGATGCTACTTTAAGATCATCAAACAATTCGTGGTAACGAACTGTAAGTAAGGAGCGACCCGGCTCAATGGTAACCGAAAGTCTTTAAAAACGGAATTTTGTTACCAATAGATACATCAAAAGAATCAGATTTTAATGCCGATTTCAAATATGTAAGTTTCATTAAGTTTAGTCTTACCCATCAAAAGTTATGCTTCTGAGAAAATTTGGCTGATTTTCGAAAAAAGGGGGAAAGACCCCCTAAAAGCTATAGAACCTTAATGAAAATCACATCATCATATTCAGCGTATAAGAGAACCCTACTGTAGAAGTTTCAAGCACCTATCTACAAAAATGTGGAATTTTGCATTTTTTGCCAGAAGAAAGATCACGGATGCGTATTTATTTGTTTTTGTTTTTTTCTTTTCTTTTCCCCAGGGGTGATCGTATCGACCCAGTGGTCCTAGAATATCGTAAGAGGGCTCATTGGAATGGAAATTAAAAGTTCTAGTGCCCTTTTTAAGTGAAGAAAAAAAATGGAGGGCAACTAGGCCCCCTCCCACGCTCATTTTTTCCCAAAGTCACCCGATCAAAATTTGAGATAGCTATTTTGTTCAGCATGGTCAAAAATATGATAACTATGTCTTTTAGGATGACTTAGTCCCCCGAAGTCCCCGGGGGAGGGCTGAAAGTTATGAACTTTACCCAATGTTAACATATAGTATTGGTTATTGGGAAGTGTACAGACGTTTTCAGGGGGATCTTTTCTGTTAGGGGGGGGGGGTGGGTGGGTCGGGGGGCTATATGGGAAGATCTTTCCATGAAGGAAGTTTTCATGGGGGAAGGGACATTGCTATGAAGGGGGCTCCTTGCATTGCTATGTAAGGAGCAACATCAAAACTTGAAACGAACAGAAAATATTACGTATATGATTGGGTTCATCCCCTAGTCAACACCTCGCTCTTTAAGCCAAAGATTTTTTAGTACTTTCATAAGAGCTATTTATTCTAATTAACGGCCTTTGTGATTAAGGGGTCATTTTAAAGAACAGGGATAAAATTCGAACTTTTGCTTAAAGAGCAAAGTATTGACTAGGGGCGAACCCCCTAATATACGTATTAAAAATCTATGAACATAGAAGTTCCTTACGTAAGTTAATTCGTAAATTACGTATATTTATTACTAATAAAAACGTTCGTAAATAAAATTAAACAAGTTTCGAGAAAGCCATTTAACCAAATAAAAATAAAATTAATATGAATTTTTTGTTTTAATTATTTGTGTACGGTGAGCCAAAATCAAAACCTGCGTTAATTCAAAAACGTTCAAAAATTAAATTAAAAAAACAAGTTTTTTTAACTGAAAGTAAGGAACGACGTTGAAACTTTTAACGAACAGGAATTATTCCGTATATGAAAGGGCTGTCCCCTCCTCAACGCCTCGCTCTTTATGATAAATTTTGACTTTCTCACAACTCTATTTTTGTTAAACAATAAAAAACTTTAGAGTAAAGAGCGAGGTGTTGAGGAGGGGACAGCCCCTTTCATATACGGAATAATTTCTGTTCGTTTTAAAAAACTTGTTTTTTTTATTCCATATATGAAAGGGGCTGTCCCCTCCTCAACACCTCGCTCTTTACGCTAAAGTTTTTTATTTTTTAACAAAAATAGAGTTGTGAGAAAGTCAAACTTTAGCGCAAAGAGCGAGGCGTTGAGGAGGGGACCGCCCCTTTCAAATACGGAATAATTTCTGTTCGTTTTAAGTTTTAACGTCGTTCCTTACTTTCAGTTTAAAAAAAAAACTTTTTTTTATTTAATTTGAATAAAAAACAGCCAAAGAACGACGTGGAAATTATGGTACTGGTGTATTATATGGGCCTTTCTAAAAAGTCAAGTTTGGTTAATGCTAATGAAATAAAATAAAACAGGATGAATATATAATAGTTTATAAACAAATTTGGGCTATATATTTACACATTAGGGGGGTGGGAGTAAAGCATAGCATATATTAAATACGTAACCTAACCTAGGTACCTTCCCCCCCCCTAAACTCCAAAAAAACAACAGTTTAAATATCGTAACGCAATGAAAACAATGCTATGCGTTACATTACTCTATAGCGATCTTGAATTAACCCGTCTAAAACGGGTTTTTCATGACTGGTTTCCTTGTAGAGGCCCATATAGTGCACCAGTACCGAAATTACCATCCTGTATTTGCGTGTTGGAAAATGTGCCTTAACTTCATTGATTTATTTTCGTGATATATTTTTGCAAACCAGTCCCATTAATCCTTAAGCGAAAGTCAAAAGGGGGGGGGCAAATAACTTCGTGTTTTAACGCCTTGTTGTTTTATCAATCGTTTTGGTCAGTAAAAAGAAGGGATGAAATTCTAAGCCGGTAAAAGCCTGAACAATATTTTGAGTCGCACCATGTTTTGCAAATAAACTCTCTGTCTCTCTACGGATAATCCAAAACGATTAATTTTATGGGGTCATGAACTAACAACTTGTTTGTTTTAATCTACTTTTCTTTACTCGTTACTTCTGATATCTGACCCGAAACCGTTGGAGATGGGCAAATTTAGTCTTGTCAACACATATCAAACATAACTGACCAACTAACAATTAAACTATTTTACTAATAAATATTGATGATGTGTTAGTTTTTCATGGCAGATCCCAATCTGAAGTAGATAATTAAGAGAATAGAAAAAAATGAATGATTCTGGTTTTGCTTGTGTTTTCAACAATGCGTCTTAGACGTCCAATAATAACCAAAACAGAAGACTAAATTAAAAATTTAACAAATAAAAAATGGAAATAGGTAAGAAGGCTGGTACTTTTTCCAGTAAGTATTCAATTTAGAGAGGGATAGACTGTTGGAAAAATAATCAAACTATGTAGAAAACATGAGGAATTATAAAAATTATAAGAACGATTGTAAAAATCATATGTTTTGCGGGCCAGGGTCCAAAACTCACTGATTATGGCAAGGCCTTATCCAGGGGGAGGTAGGGGGTTTTAATCCTTCCCCCTACCCGAAATGTTCGCCTGACTCGTAAAAACATAACAAAAATGAATGTAAACAAATTTTTCATGCGTAAAAAATTGTAACTCTCCCCCCGATAAAACCCTTTTGTATGCCCCCCCACTATAGAAAAAAATCCTGTATACGACCTTGGCCTATGGCCTGCATGGAGAATCCTGCTAGTCCTATCAACAGCTTTTATGAAAGCTCCTAGTTAGGTACACTCTTTTTCTATTTTCCTGTTTTTCTTTTTCTATTTTGAGTAAAAGTTCGGCACTGGTATCGTGACTTGCAATCATTTCAGTCTTTTTCTTGTTTTGCCAAGTAACCATACAACTTTCAGTGAATCTACATGCATCAATAAATGGGGAAGGGATAGGTTGCATTTGCTATATACATAGACAAGCTCTACAAGGTCGTGCTTAATGTCTGTTAGAAGTGTGAAAAAAATTCTTTTGATGTGTAGCCTACGTCACGTTTTTCTAGCAAATCTTATCTTCTGACTGAGTAGAGGCTGTATTTTTTCTATTTAATGGTGAATGCACAGTAATTGAAACTAGACCCCGGCGCCGCGCCGATGAGGGAAGACCGGCGGCGGTGGGGCAAAAAACAGCACGCCGCGCCGCGCCACCGGTAAGACGCCGGTGGCGCGCCGCCGGTAAGATGTCGGCGGCGCGCCGCCGGCGCGATCAATGTTGACCGCAAACATTAATGTTTTCATCAGTCTTTCTCAAATCACAGCTTAAATTTACAACAGATTCGAGCCTATTCATGAGTTCAAAAATTCATAAGTTGCTGGCTGGAAACTGGTCTTCTTCGTTATTCATCAAGAGAAGTAGAAATCTGGTAGAAACGAAATGGCTGTGGCGTTTCAGAACCCTTGCATAATACGAGTAGTTGAAGTATCTATTAGCTATGTATTCTTAACATAAATAATTATCAAAATTAGTAGTTTTTTTCATCGAGCATTACTGCATATAAAACTTCAAATACCGTATCACAAAATTCGTCAGTTATTGGGTAAAAAACTTTGAATATAACTTAGAATTTAGAACCTTAATTTTTTCATAATGCCCTTTGCCTATATCTGTTTTGTCACCTTTAAAACAGTTGAAATGGGCGACTTTGATATTGATTGTTTTTTTTGCTCTTTTGGATTCCTAAGAAGCCTTCTTGTATTAAAAACTGGTTTTTAATCACAATTTAAAAAAAAATGCATTTTAAAATTTTTTTTTGGCTTCTTTATAGAATATATGTAATGTAGGCTAAGGCTGAACTGCTGCTTTTTTATCGGTTTTGGCTGCTCTTTTGGATATTATTCATTTTTTCTTTTGGGGATTCATTCCAAATTATAAACTGATAAACACCTAATATCAGTCATATTATAAACTGCATCTAAAAGGAGTAAATTTATCAAATTGCAAAATACATGAAGAACACTTCACATGAGAACACTTCAATTACAATAACACAAAAAACACTTAATAGTTTATTCGCTATGAAGAAAAATGAAGTGCCAGCTATTTTCTTAGATAAAAAATGAAAAGCTCATCCGTTTTAAGTGTAATTAAATGAAATAATATGCAGACTGAAGTAGCTCCAGGAAGATGTTGAAATGTTCATCCTAGTTCGTCACTTTTAATCCAAGCAAAATGTTAGGACACTTAGTATTAGTTATTGAGTTTAAGCTTTGATTTCCAAATGCTCACAAGAATTACCAAATTTAAGAAAGTCACAACAATACATCACAACAATGTAAGTCACCTGTGGTCAAAATACTTAGACTCCTCTTTGATCCCCACCCAGGCTCAAAGCTTCTGCTATGGTCATTTCCATGGAAATCTCCAAAGAGTTTCTTTTTAAAATAGCTTTCAAGCGTAGTTAGGGGTATTTAAACTTTTTTGCTGTTCTTCAAAGCTTTGAAAAAAGTGTTATAATATTCCAAATGTTACATTTGTGCATATTTTTGGTAATCATTTGTGGGATGATCGAATTTTCTAAACCACTGTAGATACGTAAGAACGTTGCAACATCTAGTACCCTGAGGTCATAAGACTGTCAAAGACTCCTCCTTGAACCTCCCAAATTGAAAGCTTTTATTATGACCTGGCCTTTTAATGTAACTTGGGCACTGGACCAAGGGCGCCATTGTTTTCGAGCGCAACGTTAGGTGGGGATTTCGATATCGCTTTCGTCACACCAATTCGTTTTAGTGTGAATCTGCCTGGTACATATGAATGAATGTTTTCAAAGTAAACCCGTTTCATCAATAGGAAAAAAAACCGGATTGGACGCATATGTCCCTTTCCCTTTGGACGATAAAACCATGCAAGTGCTGTATCAAGTATAACTCACGAAAATCTTGTTAATTTTGCCAACTTTTCAACTTTTTGGCATCCCTGCTTTCAATAAAAAAAAATCAAGGTACTATCACTTAAATATAATAACTCCCTATGCCCGCCTTCTGGATACCATCTTGATAGGATGCCGTCTCTGCTTTAAATAAAAAAAATAATTAACTTTTTGGCACCCCTGCTTTTAAAAAAATCGAGGTATTATCATTTAAATATAATAGCTCAATACCCCCCTCCCCCCCTCTGGATACCACCTTGATAGGATGCCGTCTCTGCTTTAAATAAAAAAAAATTAACTTTTTGGGATCCCTGCTTTCAATAAATAAAATTTCGAGCTATTATCATTTAAATATAATACCTCCCTACCCCCCCCTCTGGATACCACCTTGATAGGATACTGTCTCAGCTTTCATTAGAAAAATAATTTACTGAATAATTAACAAGGTCACTATATGGTTCAAACAAACACGCAAAATAACGTTAAACAGCTTAGTGTTCCTTGAAAAAAAAAATTGAGGGTATGAGTAAAGGGGTACAAAGACAACAACAAAATGTCGAAATTATTCAGATATACCTCAAATTATTGGAAAACTGAGTGATAGATTCGCCATGGCATTCCATAAGATCCAAAGAATCTAATTAAAAGGGAGCACACACAAAAGCCAAATAAGGGCAGAAGCCTATGAGAAATCGCAAAATACCCAAGACAAGGAACAAGTCCTAATGGGGTGCCCTGGGTCTATCAAAATATTTCAATGGTTTCCCAGGGAACTGGATATCATTTTCTTCTGTCTCCACTTTAAATGAAAAAAATAAGTATCTTTTTGGCATCCCTGTTTTCAATAAAAAAATGAGGTATTATCATTTAAAAATGATAGCCCCCTATCCCCCTCCCCTATAGGCAATAATTTACAATTTTTTTATGAATCATATTTTTGGGGTAACTTCCGGTTCAATCTTTAATTCCCCAACCTTGTACATAGCTTAGTCTATAGCTAAATTTTGTCTCAACCGAAGGCTGTTTTTTTTTTGGGGGGGGGGTAAAAATTTTCCAGAAAGAAGATTGTATTTTCTATCAGGTGTTCAATAATTGAGTATTAAACATTAAGAAAATCTTATCTAAAAACAGCAAAAAAAAAAAAAAAAAAATCTGCAAACTTACAATTCAGCTGTAGAAACAATCTGTCGGCTGTCAATTTCAAAATCCAACAAAAGGCTGAAGCTGTATAGTACTGAATGCGTTCTATAATTCTATTCAACTTGAAAATAAAATTCTTGACTACGAATGATGTAAGAAATAGCGATTGGGAAACTGCATTCGAAATGATTTGAACTCATTTCATAAAGACGATACTTTTTTTTGTCAACATATGAAGAACTGTGTATATTGCAATATTTGCAATAGCATATTGCATCTGTCTGGTTTTTATGCAAAGTAACAAAAGAGACGAAAATTAATGGACAAGAGAGTAGTGAAGAATTATGGTATACAAAGTAATATTTGGCAGGGAAAGTCACTGGTGATAAATCTCTAGGGGTGGTACCGTGATTGCGTGATTTTCGGGGATTCGGGGAACCAAATTTTTTTTCGGGGTGGACGCATAGATTTTCGGGGAAATACCCGAAAATTCGGGGATAGTGCAGGCTCTGCTTGATTTCTAATCAGGAAAATCGAAATACTAAACCACACGAGAAGGAAAAGCTCCGACTTTGCGGTTGACGCAATAAAGAATTGCCGCAAAAATAATTTAAAGTCGACCGAACGCCGCCGCCTCTGCCGGCGGCGGCGAGCCTGTGGTGCGCCGGTGGCGTTACGACACTTCGGCGGCGTTCGACCGGGCCTCTCGTCGGCGGCGTTCGGTCGATCCGCCGGCGCGGAGCCGGGGTCTAATTGAAACCTCTATAGTTACTTGGCAATTTTGAAACAAATAAGGGTAAGTCATAAAACCAAAACTGAATTTTACCATTTATCTATTCAATAAAGTTTTGTTCTTGTAGTTATATTTTGTCTTGTTTTTTCTTCTTGTTTTATGAAAGCGAAAATTTTTTTTGGGCCATCATTCAAAAAAAGGCTTGCGAAAATTTATGGTGTTGTCATCTGGGTGGGCCAAGAATAAAGATAGAATAAGGTTTATCCTGTTCCCTCCCCTGAAATCTACCTGGTTTATGTCCCTCGACTCCCTCCCCCCCCCCTCCCCCAACGGAAGAAAGCTGTAATTTCGTTTTTCAGAAGTCAGCACCTCCTTAGTAGTCGATTTCAGGTTATTCTACCCTTTAACCCTGCATCCTCTTAGTTTTTATTCACCTGGAACGGATGGTGTTATAAAATTTGAAAGCGGAACTTCCTAGTGGATTCCAAATTTTTAAACCGTCATGTCACTGCTCATTAAGATGGGAGATAGGATTACCTAACCATGCATTCAATCTACATGTGTGGAACTCTATGGAACTGATATCTCGACTCTTAGATAAGACGGAGTTGTATTCCAGGTGTGTTCCTTCCAGGGTGGGGAAGAAGGAGTAAAGAGTGCATGTTAACAGGATGGGAGAAATGATAGAGTAGGAAAAAGGAAAAAAAATTGTTACACCTTAGTTCTGTTATCATAATAATCCTGACAAGACAAATGGACCGACACATATATTCAAATATACCCACGTCCCACCCACCCCCCTTCTCTCTCTCTCTCTCTCTCTCTCTCTCTCTCTCTCTCTCTCTCTCTCTCTCTCTCTCTCTCTCTCTCTTTCTGTCTTAATCCATTTTTTTTCCTTTAATAACTCCCAGACTGGGCAAAATTAGGTTACACATTAAAATCTAAAGTGGTTGGGTACGAACTAAACAGTGATAACTCAATGCTGTCATTAAGGAAAGCGGTTAGAGGAAAGCCGGGTATTGTATACAAATATCGGAAAATTGAGCTTTAAGTCATTCATAGGGGGGGGGGCAAATACAAATATCCTGTTTTTTTCTAATTTTTTATTCCTTTCCTATGGGCATCTATGTTACGTTTCATTTCATTACTTCATCTTAGGTAAAAATGTGGATAGTTTTCATACCATGATCGTCGCAAAGTAGGCTATTTCTTCTTTTATTTTAATAAAATCAGACATTATTATTTGTTGTTGGAGAATTTCTATTTTTTTATGAAATGTGAAACGTATCATATTGTATACAAATATCGGAAAATTGCACTTTAATTCATCCAGGAGGAGGGGGGAGGGGCACAAATGCATATGTCTGGTTTTTGTCAATTTCTTACTCCTTTTCTGTGGTCATCTGCGTTACGTTTCATTTCATTATTTGATCTTAGATAAAAACTTGGATAGTTTTCATACCTTGATCGTCCCATTCGCTAGGTATTTCGTTTTTTATTTTTAATAGTAAAATCAAACAATATTGTTTGTTTTTGTTGAATTTCTATTTGTTAATGTTTTTACGAAGCACCTTTGGTTATTCTTCTTCACATTCTTCTTCACATCTTCTTCACATTCTTCTTCACATTCTTCTTCACATCGTGAACCATCTCAGATACTCTAAAAACGCCACACCTAGCTAATTTTTATCATCTTTGAAGCTTATTTTTTCGGTAAGTTTACGTTTTTCCAACTTTTTGTTAAGTATCTTTTATTAGTTTTCCTCACATGTGAAAGGCGTTGCAAAATTTGATACTCTTATAATGCCATACCTAATTAAACTTGATCAAATTTGAAGCTAAACACATTTTACGGTTGATTAGAACCAGACACAAATGCTTTCATATGTTGAAAATATCAAACTTGTCATAGAATAGCTTTAATCTGCCCCCCTTCTCTCGGATGACGGCACGACTAAGCTAACAAAGAGCTGTTATTATTGAAACCTTGCTGGCTCTTCAATATTTTTATATTAGTTTCAAAGGAAAGCCGGGATAGAAATGAATAAATGGATCGTAGAATTTTCCCAGAAATTTATTCTTGTTTCTATTTTTGAAAAGAAACAGAATTTTACTGGGTCAATTTGTATGAGCCTTTTTCTCATTAAATAAAAAAAATAAGTTTTTTTAACTGAAGGTAAGGAGCGACGTTAAAACTTAAAAGGAACAGAAATTATTCCGTATATGAAAGGGGCTGTCCCCTCCTTAACGCCTCGCTCTTTACGCTGAATTTTTTTTATTGTTTAAAAAAATAGAGTTGTGGGAAAGTCAAACTTTAGCGTAAAGAGCGAAGCGTTGAGGAGGGGACAGCCCCTTTCATATACGGAATAATTTCTGTTCGTTTTAAGTTTTAAATTCGATCCTTACTTTCAGTTAAAAAAAAACCTGTTTTTATTATTTAATTTTTGAACGTTTTTGAATTAATGCACGTTTTGACTTTGGCTCACCGTACATGAATAATTAAAACAAAATTTGTATATTAATTTTACTTTTATTTGGTTAAATGGCTTTCTCGAAACTTGTTTAATTTTATTTACGAACGTTTTTATTAGTAATAAATATACGTAACTTACGAATTAACTTACGTATCGAACTTCTATATTCATATACTTTTAATACGTATATTAGGGGGTTCGCCCCCTAGTCAATACCTTGCTCTTTCAGCTAAAGTTCGAATTTTGTTCCAATTCTTTAAAATGACCGCTTAATCACAAAGGCCGTTAATTAGAATAAATAGCTAAAATGAAAGTACTAAAAAATCTTTGGCTTAAAGAGCGAGGTATAGACTAGGGGATGAACCCAATCATATACCTAATATTTTCTGTTCGTTTTAAGTTTTGATGTTGCTCCTTACTTTCAGTTGAAAATTATTTAATTTCTGATTTTTTTTTAAATAATGCTGGGAAATCCGGCACCCCCTTTATAGCAATGTCCCTTCCCCCATGAAAACTCCCTTCATGGAAAGATCCTCCAACATAACCCCCGACCCCCCCCCCACTACCAGAAAAAATCCCCCCTGAAAAACGTCTGTATACTTTCGAAAATTCCACATTTTTGTAGATAGGAGCTTGAAACCTCTACAATAGGGTTCTCGGATACGCTGAATATGATGGTGTGATTTTCATTAAGGTCCTATAACTTTTAGAGTGTCTTTCACCCTTTTTTCCAAAATCAGCCACATTTTCTCAGGCGCGTAACTTGATGGGTAGGACTAAACTTGAAGAAACTTATAAATTTGAAATCAGCATTAAAATCTGATTCTTTTGATGTATCTATTGGTATCAAAATCCCGTTTTCTAGAGTTTCGGTTACCACTGAGCCGGGTCGCTCCTTATTTACAGTTCGTTACCACGAACTGTTTGATTAGGCTACATGTTCGGTGGACTATAAAAATTATGAGTGTCTAAGATAAGGATCCTTTTTTCTAGCTACTTAATTTTGATATTATAGAAGTAAGAAAGAAAAAGAAAAACTTTTGGATTTGTAGTGTTTTTGCAATATTATTGTGTCCATTGTCTTTTTTCGAGCTAGCATTTAAACATTTTTAAGGAATAAAATTAGGGTACTTGCTAAGAATGCGATAAACACGCGAGAAGTGAAGTTTCGTTAATGCTAATGAAATAAAACAAAATAAGATGAAATATAATAGTCCAGAAACAAATTTGGGCTATATATTTGCACATTAGGGGGGCGGGGGTAAAGCATAGCATATATCAAATACGTAACCTAACCTAAGTACCTCATGTGCCCCTAAAACCCTAAAAAAACTAAAGTTTAAACATAATTCACGGAGTGAGCAATATCTCACAAGCCAGTGGAAACCTGTTTTTTTCATTGGATCTTTGAAGTTCTATAGGCGGTTCTTCTCGTGTGTTTATCGGATTCTTAACAAGTACCAAAATTGGTTGTTAAAACTAATGTTTAATGATTTTCCAAATAACAACCAAATTCTGCAATTATGCTTTCTTAATATCTCAATTTTGCTTTAATTCTACTTTCTTCAGTTTCTAGATTATAATTGGATATTATTTACAATATTGTTAATTTGGTTACAACGGTCGTTGCTCTATCTCTCGATCAAAAATTTCCAGCATGTTGAAGATACCTGATTTTTGGTGTGGAGGGAGGGGGTGATAATTGAGAAATGGTTATTGAATAAGATGGTGACCTCTTTTTACTGGAATTAGAGTCATTTACGCGGGATCGGCGGGAAATGCCTAAAAAGATAGAAAAGTAGTATGGAGGACCAGTTCTTCGACCTTACTGCCTTTCTGTTTACATATAAAACGATATTAAAATATAGAAATACGGGAATAGTATTTTGAATAAGACAATGGAAAATAACAAAATAATTTTTTTTTCACTAATAATAATAATAATCCAAATATTTCGGCTTCACATCTGGAAGCCTTTATCGACGGGAAAATAAAACAAAACAAATTAAACTAAATCAATCAAATCATATGTGTTCTTGTTTTATATATCCTAGTGTGGTACTTACTGAAAAATCTGTATATTCATGATTTGCGGTTTCAGCCTTTCCGATTTATATATCCAGTAAGTAATATTAATTAACATTGGCACTTGAGGTACAAGATGAACTTCAGAGGTTGCAAGAATTATTACCCTGAAAAGAGGCAGGTCAGTATCAGGAATTTAGTTTCTCGTACGATACCAAAAAGGTTGAAGCTGATGATGAGATGATGTTAGGCAACAAAAATCTCTCAAGTGGACGGCTTCACCTATCTGCAGTATTAGGAAATCAGAACTTCATGAGAGGAAGTAAAGAGCGAAGTTCACAACAAACTGGGGTGTAAAAAAAGCGTGCATAGCTTCTTTGACCTCAGGCGACTTGTTGCTACAACGAGATGTTAATAGCAGTAGTCATAGCAAAAAAAAATCGGTACTTGGGCGTTATATGGGCCTTTCTAAAAAGTCAAGTTTGGTTAATGCTAATGAAATAAAATAGGATGAATATATAATAGTTTATAAACAAATTTGGGCTATGTATTTGCACATTAGGGGGATGGGGTAAAGCATAGCATATATTAAATACGTAACGTAACCTAACCTAGGTACCTTTCCTCTCCCTAAACCCCAAAAAAACAACAGTTTAAATATCGTATACGCAATGAAAACCACGCTATGCATTGCATTACTCTAGAGGTCTCAGAAATTGACACGTCAAAACGGGTTTTTCGTGACTGATTTCCTTGTAAAGGCCCATATAGTGCCCAAGTACCAAAAATTCAAAACATTTAATTTTGCAGGGTGCGACAAGAACGACTAGGAGGAGCGTGGTGTCCCAACCAGCCTACGATGCACGAACCAAGTGATTGGCTGGAAGTCAATCTGAAGATCACACATGCTATAACTAGCTTAGAGACACAAGGGCGTTTTGGGAATGGCCAGGGGCAGGAGTATGCTGAGCATTTTATGGTTGACTACTGGCGAGAGTCACTTGGAAAATGGACCCGCTATAAAAACTACAAAGGAGAAGAGGTACCTTTTTTTTTACTTTTTCGCCAATACTTTAAATTTCCCAGGAGAAGGTAACTATTGTCAAGCGAAAATGACCGTGCAAAGTCGTACTGTGAATTATGCAGGGCCATGACGAGGAATTTTCTTCGGGAGGCAGGTATAGAAGTAATCTTTGTTGGATATTACATGGAATATGTGCCTTATAAGCTTCCTTCAATACAACGTATTTCTCTGAGAATACTCATTCGAATTAGGTATCCCCGCAGAAGTTTGTTTGGGGGGGGAGTGGAGGGGGTAAATCTTAGAAGCTCCTCATGTTCGTCAAATACTCAAGAACTTGCTAATTAAATGAGACTTTTGGAATAGACGTCAGGGACAATTGTCAACATCATAGAATTTTAGGCCCTGCGATTGCTTCTGATTATTTGCTATAAAAATATGTTTTTTTTTTCCAAATCTGTTGTGCTAATAGCGGCTAAGGCTCGTGAGGATATGTAAATATAGCTAGGTAGCATTAGGAGTTGATGTTTCATGTAAAAAGATTTTTCGCAAACGCAGAAATCTATAAAATCTCAGTACAACTCCTCTCGAAATCGTTTAAGCAAAATTCATTCCCGCAGTGCCTCTAACCTGCTAAAAGTACTATATACCACTCAGGCTCCTTACCCCCCAAGTGAACATTAGTAATATTATCCATAATTGCCATTGTTAAATCCATATCTTGTCCGTTATATTGTACCGTGATGTGTCTAACTTCATGAATAATATACTTTGGCGTCCATACCCAAATTTGGTTTCTAATTTACATTAAAAACATGTTATACTTTGTCATGACTGTGCAGGGATAATCTTACATGACATAAACCTTAGTTGACAGTTTTTTTTTCGTTTTTTTTTTTTTTTTTTTTTTTTTTTTTTTTTTTTTTTTTTTTTTTTTTTTTTTTTTTTTTTTTTTTTTTTTTTTTTACGGTACGACATGGTTTGCTTGTCTACGAATTGCTTATTAATAGAGAGTTTACCAACATCAAACAGCTTACAATAAAAACATTAAAGATAAACGCTTCTACAATAGTAGCGTTTTAAATAACGTATCGTGAAAAAGTGTATTTTCTGTAACTTCTGAATTCCAGGTTGTTTTTGATCGGCGACATCACAATAAGCGTGAGCTACAGAGGTCCAATTACGCTATTTTGATATTGCAAGACTCTAATGGGTCATAACTAGCATGCTTTATGAGTAAGCTACCCTAAAATCAGCTCACAGCGTTTCTTAAACAGCAAAGGGTAAAACACTAAAAAAAATGTCTTCGTCTTTTTTTCATGTTCCATTAGAACGGAGCAAGGCCGTACCCAGGATTTATTTTGTCGTAGGGGGTTTTACTAAAAAAAAAATCGGAGGGGGGGGGTTACACAAAACAAAACCTCAAAAAACGCATACAAAGTTTCTTTATATCCTTTTGTGTTACGTTTTTACGAGGGGAGAGGGGGTCAAACCGGTAAAACCCCCCTTGGATACGGCCCTGGAACGGAGAAAATTCATACCCCTGTATAAAATAAACTTCCTGCTTAAATATATAACACACTAACAAAATAATCTCTTGTTCTTCTTTGTTTTCCGTGGTTAGGCAGAATGTATCATGCAAGGCTAGTCATGGCTCTGAGCAAAGGATTCTTCCTGCTTATTTTTTTTTTTTTTTTTTGAGATTGTAAATATAAATAATTAGAGGCTATAGTGGCAGCAAAAAAGGTTAGCACAAGATGGGTAACACATCAGAGGCAACACTGTAGCGTTGCCTATAGTAAAGGCCTTACGGCTCCAATGTTTTATTTTTTATTTTTTTTTCCCCAGAGGCACTTCAAATGGAAGGGGTCGTCGTAGAAACTTCAAAGGGGGCTCATTCGATTGGAAATCAAGAGTTCTAGTGCCCTTTTTAAAAGTCGAAAATGATTGGAAATTTATGCTTCTGCAGTGAGGCGATACCCAAACTCTTGTTTGTAGTTATTTTTATTCGATTCAAACTTGATTTGCATATTCAATTTAAGTTTCACTCGTTTTACGATTTATTTATTCATTTACATTAATATATATTGTATGTTTGTTCGCATTGATTGTTTACTTAATTTCTGTTCGTTTTAAGCTTCATTTATACTTTAATAGCAAAATATTTGTTTTCGTTTTAAGCTTGATTTTCATATCCAATCTAAGCATTACTCGCTTTAAGATCTATTTATTCATTTATGTTATTACTTGTTGTATGTTTTTTGCTATGATTGTTTATTTAATTTCTGTTCGTTTTGGGTTTCATTTATTCTTTAATAGTAATTTCTGGTCGTTTTGAGTTTGAATTTTAACAGGTATTTGTATCTCCTGAGCTTAAGTTTAAAATGGCCTTTACTTTGCTTTGAAAAACTTATATTTCGGAAAGTTTTTTTTTAATTAATTACAAAAAAGAGCTTTTTTTTTGTGCTTTCTGGAGAATGTATTATTCAAGGCCAATCATGGCTCTCAAGATAATAGGTTCTTCCTGCTCAGACATTTCTCCTTTTTTATGATTCCCAGTATATCCAGCTGTTCTAGCCGAATGGTTAGTGCTTCGAAATTGCAATCCTACGCCCTTGAGGGTTAGGATTCGAGTCCTGGCGTCGTCAGTTATTTGGTTTGGGACGGATATAATTGACAGGCTCTGCAAGTGACGTGAGCCTGGGGAAGGTAAACAGGAAGGATGTAAGAAAGTACATGATGGCTGGCCCTCAGCCAACCCCACACCCCAATTGCGGTTCCTGGCTGAAGGGCCATAACAAGGGGATCACCATCACCGATTGGGACTATGAAGTCTAGTGCCTTTGTTTCCTTTTCTTTTATATACTCAAGTAGAGGCTAAAGAGGCTGCAAAAACTGCTAAGACAAATTGGGTAAAACATTGAAAAATAGCTTCTTGTACTGTTTTTTCATGTTCTGGCAGAATGTTGCGTTCTAAGTCAATAAGGGTTCTGAAGATAATGGATTCTTCCTGCTCAAAATACTTTTCCTTTTTTTGTGATTCCACATGTGTAAAAGTGCAGGGTAAAGTGACAACAGAAAAGACAAAACATCCAAATAAAATTTGAATTTTTAAGAATCCACTGCTGTAGTAATAACTGAAATGACAACTTCAAGTCGAACCGGCTGCGAAAGCCAGAGTTGCCAGATGAGGTGCATTTGTGCCATTTCTGAACTCATCCCTGAACTCAAGATAATGGATCATTTTGCCTGAAGTTTCACAAAAACTTCTGAGAATAGAAGAATGTAGTTTAATTCCTGACCCAGGTGAAATTTAAATCTGTGTTCTTTTTTAATCATTATAGAGCGAAATTAGGTCTGTATTCTAATTAACTAAAGTACAAGTTTTCCGGAAGAAACCTTTCAAAGAAAAGTAAAGAGCGATTCAAGCCTAAAACGAGCAGTCAAACCTAAACAATCATAAACAAAAAAAAAATAAATAAAAGTCATAAATCAAAAGCTAAAATCAAAGCAAACATAAACTCTATAAATGAATAAATGAAATCTAAAGCGAACAGAAATTAGAATGAATATTCGAGTCAACCTTAAAAGGAACAGAAATTACTACGATTGAATTGATGAAACCTAAAATGAGCAGAGATTAAAAGGAATAACCAAATCAAAGTTAAAACAACATAAATTAGAGTAAATAAAAATGGGGTCTCCACCCCCCTCAACCCTCCTAAGGGCTTGTATGTAATTTGTATTTTATTGTAAACGATGTATACTACTGTTTTTTTTTCTTTTCACAACATAATAGAACAGTCATAATAATTATCAAGTTAACAGGGCAGAAACAAGTAATTTCTCAGAGCGAAAAAAAATTGATTTACAATTTAGTCTTATTAATTAGCTAGATTAATCAACTAAGATTTAGATCTATTTTTAGACCTAGATTTTTTATTTTTCAGATTTTTTTTTTTTAAGTCACAAGACGTACAAAAATTGGGCTATAAAGAGGAATATTTCCAATCACACGGATTGAAATTCTTTGAATTACTACTGGTCTTCTAGAGGCTGAAGGCATCTTAATCCCTATCCTGTAGGCGCCCTTGAATGTGAACGTGTGTTACTTTATCTTTTTACAAATTGAGCCTTTTTTAAGCTCTGCCGTATTATAACTGTTAGTGTGTTTCAATGAGCGTATGTATAGATATAGGTCATTCGTGAGAGGATTCTTTCTTCGTTGTCTTTAAATAAAATTAAGTAAATGTCTTTTTCCAACTACCTTTAAAACAACGTTTTTTAAATAAAACTTTTTAAGTTTCTTTGTTGAGAAAAAATAAAATAATGGCAGCAATGCCAATCAAGGAAGGGTGTTGTCGGTATTGGGGAAGGGGTGTTTGGCCACTGAATTTTGCAATCCAGGCGCTTCAAACGCTTCAAAACTCGTGAAACTCTAGACTTTTGAAACTTTGAAGCCCCCTGGCATCTAGATTAGATACAACCAGCAGTCTCAAAGTTTTGGGAGAAGTTCTTGACTGTACTTATCTGCTCACTAAAATTCGAGTGGAACCAGGCACTTTTTGTGGAAGGTAGGTCGTACTCGGAATTAACTTCTACCTTTGAAAATATCGTATCCTTTGTCGACTTAGCCCACGGTACTAGCTTCATAAACATCAAGTGAATATGAGCACGCTTGTGCTAAGGTCAGAGAAGGGTGTATACCTGTTAAAATCATTCTTTTCGTGTCCTATTGGCCCTATGTACTTCTCCCAGAAGATTCTAGCCAATTGAAAAAAATCTACATACTTTTTATGTTTAAAAGTCGGTGATAGTTGGGGGGGGGGGAATTCCTATGGTTCATAGTGCCACATTACACTTACAATTGTAAATCTTTGTAAGATACCTAACTTAAGATACAAAACAAGGTACAACATATATGTTGTACCTTGTTGTACCTAACTTTCTACTAAAAATGATTGTTTGGTGGGAGGGGGCGTTGGAGTGACCACGGGCTCCTATGATACATTAAAGATAAGGCCTTACATGACTCTAGTTTAAACAAGGCATTGCATGACTTAGTTTCTCCTGAAAAGAAGTAGTAAATGGGAATCCAAGGGGCTACCGATCGACTTTGGTTCTCCCGTCACATGGATTGAAAATTCTTTGTTTGTTTCCAGCTAAAAAAAGGTACAAACATACCTAATTTTTCTTTCAAAATTTGCGGTTTCATGGGCCTTGGGGGAGTTACGACCCACTTTGTGCTTCTGGTAACACACATTTAATTGTCTTGTGTGATTTTGCTTAGATTACCCTTCAACATGCCAACATTTATCCAGTACGTTGGAGATGAAAGGCAAGAGGGTGTTGGAAGGGCCACGGGCCCAGTTTTTGCCCCAATATATATATATATATATATATATATATATATATATATATATATATATATATATATATATATATATATATATATATATATATATATATATATATATATATATATATATATATAATATATATATATATATATATATATATATATATATATAATATATATATATATATATATATATATATATATATATATATATATATATATATATATATATATTATATATATATATATATATATATATATATATATATATATATATATCTAAGACCGCTTTTGCAAAGAATATGGACAATTTGTTGGATTTTGCAACCTTTCAGGACGTAGTCATTTTTTTTTTTTACTGAGTAAGTCTGCAGCCTAGACTTCGCTCGTTATTGCGCTGAGTCAGGACTCTTGATTTTGGACCGTGTTACCGAAGGTCTGCAGCTGGAGTTAGCTCTAGTTTGCACCTCGTCTGGACTCGCTTTTGCACCGCGCTAGTCTAGGCTGGAGCTTAGACTTAGTTCTTTTTATACCGAATGAATATTTGGTTTTTATTTGAACAGAGTTAGTCTGAAGCAAAATTTATATAATTAGCAGTAAGTTTACCGCAGATGATTTATGGCTCTTCATTCTCGATGCGAACAAAAAGTTCCTCCCACTTATTTGTGCACTTATGGATTAGTGTGTTTGCGTCAATCAATGAGAAATGGTTAGAAAATGAATTATTCGCAATTGCGAAAGCAGAAAAAAACTTGGTGAGCCGGCCAAGTGGTTTGCAACTGTCCCATCTCACGGTTATGACTTAATTTATGTACAAATTATGACAATCTATTATTTATATACAGTGGACTCAACTAATTGGCCTATGTAGGATTTTATAAGAAAGGGGGCGGGGGTTGATGAAATTTGTGAAAATAAGGATTTTTTTTTCTTCTAATAACTGGTGGAATAGGTGTGATGGTTTCAGGGACGGATCCAGGATTTTTTAGGGGGGGGGGCAAAATAGGTTGATCCGATAAACTTACGTTAGGAGCAAATTTAATTAATGCAAACTTGCGTTAATTAGGTAAATTACACTACTTTAGACTACTTTACGGGGGTACCCCTCGCCCCCCTCTCTGGATCCGCAACTGGATGGTTTATCATTTTTTTTCACGTCGTGATATTTATTTTCTCAGGTTGTAGTTCCTGTGATACTTGAAAAGTCTAGCTACCTTTTTTGGCGGAGAGCCGAGATAAGACTAGTTTCGCTTTCAATCAATGTTTTCGTGTGAAATGGGCAGACCTTTCATGAACTTTA
>CM051271.1:17541561-17731561 GCA_027921565.1 Artemia sinica | reverse complement strand
TCTTGATAGCATTAGAATTAGGACTATAGACTAGCTATAGAATTTGTATCTTAGCTGGAAATTCACTGTTGTATAGAGACAAATAACCATATTTTAGGAGTTCATATTATGTCTTATTTGATCTTCAGTTCAAGCAATACTAAAGCATATTTCTTACATTTGAAGATTGTTTATTAATCACTATTGATATTTTATTATAGCACCATTGAATAGCACCATTGAAGCACCATTATAGCACCATTGAATTCCAAAATGCTACCTGATAAATCAATCCAATAATCTGTATGCTGTTCAATGACTTTGCGGTTATTAAAAAAAATATTTAGTTTTACGCTTATGTTCTTAAGATAATTTTAATTGTATATGGAAAGTTACTGATGTCACAACTTGTGTAAGACTATGAAAAGCTTTATAGATTAGTTTATTGTTGTCAAGGTTCATACTCGCTTTTCACTCCCAAGTCAATATTCCTGTTTTTAATACTTGATTTTTGTGTTTTGAGTAAAGCGCTTGTTTTCTATAATCCTAGAAACACAGGAAAACATAATTAGTTGGTTTATTTGTACTAGTTTGATTGATATATAATAGATAGGCTGTGAAGCAATAATTTTTGTCCGTTTTAAGTTTCAACTTCGCTCTTTACTTCCCTTGGAAAACTTTGTTTTTTTAGATTAATATATATCAAGGCCGTATCAAAGAGGGTAGAAAGTTTGACCCCCCCCCCCCGTCTAGAAAAAGTAGTGTAAAAAATTGTTTGAGGACTAGGGTCTCCCAAAAATAGTCCTGTTCTTATTGGCTCCAAATTAAAATCCTTAAATCCTTGAAGTGCACGAAAAAGAAAGAAACAAATTATTGGTTCCCTAAAAAAAGGCCCCAAAGAAAGCCCCCCGAAATGTAAAATTGCCAAAAATGTTTTAGCTGGATCAGGGGCACCCAGATACGAGGTCTTACGATGGTCCAAATGTTTTGTTTTTGTATCGGTTTTAAACTTCAAGAATCATTGCCATGGCAAAGGGGACTAAACATGTTGTTTGGGGGAGAAATGTGTTAGGGGGTCTAGAAGTGGGTAAAGAAACTTGTTATTTCTTTGAAACTGACAGCTGTAATTCCCCGGACCAGGGAAACCTAGTGTAAAAAAACAAATTAGGACTAGGGTCTCCCAAAATGAGTCCTTTTTTTATTGGCTCAAAATTAACATCCTTAAGTCCTTGAAGTGCACAAGAAAGAAAGAAACAAAATATTGGTTCCATTAGAAAAGGACCCAAAGAGAACCCCCCGAAATGCCTGTCGGACTCGTAAAAAAGGTGAGAAAATGAATACAAACAAATTTTTGATGCGTTTTTTAAAGTTTTTGTAAATATATATTGTAAGCACATAAGGAAAAAGGAAGATCAAATTTTTCTCTTAATTTTATGTAAATGTACCTGTCCTAACGTCGAAATTATATGAAATACTCTTGTAACAAGCCCATTTTTTCTAGATTTTGCGTGGTAATACAAACACTTATGCACCCGTTAAGCAGGATCTTGACCCTCCAATTTTCGCAAGCAAAATCCGATTTTTTCCACACAGTCATCATGTGAGGATGGTTTGTATGAGGGTGGAACTATATGGATGTCACTGGAATGGTAAGCTAGTTGAACAATTAATTACGATAAATAGAAAAAACAGGTTTTAATCTTTTTTTTTAGTAATTTTAACATTGGTTGACTATGGACATACATTTTATTTTACTGGATTTGGTCTTCCTACTGATCTCGTATTTTCATATATATATATATATATATATATATATATATATATATATATATATATATATATATATATATATATATATATATATATATATATATATATATATATATATATATATATATTATATATATATATATATATATATATATATATATATATATATAATATATATATATATATATATATATATGTATACACATATATATATATATATATATATATATATATATATATATGTATACACACATATATATATATATATATATATATATATATATATATATATATATATATAATATATATATATATATATATATATATATATATATATATATATATATATATTTATATATATATATATTTATATATATATATATATATATATATATATATATATATATATATATATATATATATATATATATATATATATAAACGTAGATAATTTTTACTACTTTACTAATGATGACGGTCACTGTATATGTGACCCAAATATCTGGTATTTTTTGTGAATTTTTTATACAGTGTCTATTAAAAAGGATTTTATCCCTATTTTGAACTTTTATTTTATATATATATATATATATATATATATATATATATATATATATATATATATATATATAATATATATATATATATATATATATATATATATATATATATATATTTATATATATATATATATATATATATATATATATATATATAGAAAGAGAGAGAGAGAGAGAGAGAGAGAGAGAGAGAGAGAGAGGAGAGAGAGAGAGAGAGAGAGACGAGAGAGAGAGAGAGAGAGGAGAGAGAGAGAGAGAGAGAGAGAGAGAGAGAGAGAGAGAGAGGAGACGAGAGAGAGAGAGAGAGAGAGAGAGAGAGAGATAATTTATTAACAAAAATAATGCTTACATCATCTTTCAACAATCATTGGGGAAGCCCATTGGGTTGTATATGTTGGTTGTTTCCATCCTTATAATTTACTAATATTCACACTCCACATATAAATCAAAAATAGCAAAAAGAAAGAAAAAAAAAGAAAAAGAAAAAAAGATAAATAAAATAAAATCATGAACAACTTCCCAGAAGGTTGCATTTCAACCCACTCTTGAACTGGCTAACATTTTATGCCACCTTTATACCCCCCGGAAGAGAATTCCTTAGCTGTGGTCCAGCAAAATGCAGAAATAAAGATCCTCGTTAAGTACTCCGAGCTTCAGACACTATCCCTGAAGAATATCTAGTTTCGTAACAATGATATAACGAGTTAGGCTTAAAAATTTCCCAAAAGCAGTCCGGCGAATAACGATTAAAACATTGATAAACAAAAACAGCTAGTTGATAATCTCTTAACTTATAAACGTTTAGAATTTTTATTTTAGTGAAGCAGCTCAAAGTGCTATTTTCAAATCTCACATAATCTCCTAAGTCACGAACAACTTTATTTTGAAAAATTTAGACTCTTTCAAAACTTGACACAAAAGAACTAGTCCACAACAAACAACCATAAGACAGATACGGATTGATAAGAGAATGATAGAGGATCATTAAGATTCTTCGTGGAAGCTCATTCCTTAGCCTTCTTATAAGACCCAATCCTCTTGCCACTTTTGCTGCTATGGCATCACAGTGTAGTTTCCAACTCAAATTGGAATCAAGATAGAAACCTAAATATTTAACACTAAAAGCTTGATTTAAGAATACACCATTCAGAGAAATTTTATTATTTAAAATAATGGCAGTACCAATTCTACAAAAATTCATGAAATTCGTCTTAAAAACATTAACAGATAGACAGCTAAATCTTGTAAAACTTGCCAGTTCATTTGGACCTTACTAGCCTTTTCAACCAAAAATTTTTCACAAGATGTTCTTACCGTAAACACAGTGTCATCAGCAAATGACGTGGTTAATGTCCCAGGAATATAAAATCGCATGGTATATACATAAATTAGGTAAAGTAGGGGCCCAAGCAACGAACCTTGTAGAACTCCGCGATAGACTCCATAACTTCTTGATTTGCAGCCATCAGTATTCACTCTAAGTGTTGTCCCTCCAAGACAAGACTCGAACCAATCCAAAGATACATCTCGAACACCTAAACAACGTAGCCTGCTCAATAATATCTTAAAAACAATCATAGGCAGCGCGCTAGCGCTGCCTAAGTAAAGAACTATGTGGGCACAATGTGTTGTTTTTTTGGTTTTTCCTCCATACCCGGGCACTTCGTATCGAAGGAGTTGTCGTAGAAACTTCCAAAAGGGCTCAGTCGATTGGAAATGGGAGTGGCTTGTGCCTTTTTTAATAGTCGAAAGTGATTGGAGGGCAACTAGTCCCCCCCACGCCCATCATTCCCCCAAACACACCCAATAAAATTTTGAGATAGCCATTTTGTTCAGCGTAGTTTATTTCAAGATAGAAAATATGTTTTTGAGGAGGAAACTCCCCCACATCCCTCAGGGCAAGGGTTTTAAGTTATGCCCTGGGGGCATATAAGGTTTTTATACAAGACGTTGTCGTAAAAACTTCAAAACAGGCTCATTTGATTGGAAATTCAAAGGGCTAGTACCCCTTTTAACACTCGGAAGTGATTGGAGGGCAACTAGCCCCCCCCCCCACACCGATCATTCCCCCAAACACATCCAATCAAAATTTTGAGATAGCCATTTTTTTCAGCGTAGTTGATTTCTAGATAGAAAGTATGTTTTTGAGGAGGAAACTCCCCCACAACCCTCAGGGCAAGGGTTTTAAGTTATGCCCTGGGGGCATATAAGGTTTTTATAGAAGGCGTTGTCGTAGAAACTTCAAAACAGGCTCATTCGATTGGAAATTCAAGGGGCTAGTACCTTTTTTAATAGTCGAAAGTGATTGGAGGGCAACCAGCCCCCCCCCACGCCCATCATTTCCCCAAACACATCCAATCAAAATTTTGAGATAGCCATTTTGTTCAGCGTGCTTGATTTCCAGATAGAAAATATATTTTTGAGGAAGAAACTCCCCCACAACCCTCAGGGCAAGGATTATAAGTTATGCCCTGGAAGCATATAAGGTTTTTATTAAAATCTTTGTCGTAGAAACTTGAAAAAGGGCTCATTTGATTTGAAATTCAAAGGGATAGTACCCTTTTTAATAGTCAAAAATGATTGGAGGGCAACTAATCCCCCTCTCACGCCCACCTTTCCCCAAACACATCCAATAAAAAAATTGAGATACCCATTTTGTTCAGCGTAGTTGATTTCCAGATAGAAAATATATTTTTGAGGAGGACACTCCCCCACAACCCTCAGGTCAAGGATTATAAGTTATGCCCCGGAGGCATATAAGGTTTTTATTGAAATCTTTGTCGTAGAAACTTGAAAAGGGGCTCATTCGATTTGAAATTCGATGGGATAGTAGTGTTTTAATAGTCGAAAGTGATTTGAGGGCAACTAATCCCCCTCTCACGCCCACCTTTTCTCCAAACACATCCAATCCAAATTTTTAGATAGCCATTTTACTCAACGTAGTTGCAAGTTTTGGAAATTAGGTCTTTAAGGATGTCAACCCCTCCCCCACAGCCCTCAGGGCAAGGGTTGTAAGTTATACCCTGGGTCATATAATGTTTTTATTGAAAGCGTTGTCGTAAAAATATCAAAAGGGCTCATTCAATTGGAAATTGAAAGGGCTAGTGCCTTTTTTAATAGTTGGAAGTGATTAGATAGTGACTAACACCCCTCTCTAGCCCTCCATTTTCCAAAACACATCCAATCAAAATTTTGTAGGCTAAACTGTAAAGTCTTAAAAAACGAAAAGACCTAAAGTATTATTTTCTTTTTCCCTGAAAAGACTATGTCAATATAAAACGAACAGAAATTAATTTAAAAAACTTTTTCCACAAAATAAGTTTTTCAAAGAAAAGTAAAGAACTCCATTAAACAAAAAATCACAACAAAAAAAAAAACAAAAAAAAAAAAAAATCAAAAATCAAACTCACAACGAGCAGAAAACTAACATAAGTTGGGCGCAAAACCCCTATGCCTTCCCAAGGCCAGAACAAAATTTGAACTTTACTGAAAAAATACAAATGAATGTGCATTGTCAGTTTAATATACATATACTGATATTTAGTAATCAAAATGCTTATATTGTTTGATTTTTTAAAGTTATAAAAGTAAAAACATTTATATTTTTTAATTTCTGAGAAATTAATAAGTTAATTTCTGCTCGTTTTGAGTTTGACTCGGTTAATTATTGTAATTTCTGTTCGTTTTGGGTTTCATTTATTTATCGATGCTGATTTGTGGTAGTTTCACGCTTGGTAGATTATTTGATTTTATTTTTGCTAATTTTTTGTTTCATGGAGTTCTTTACTTTTCTTTGAAAAACTTATTTTGTGGGAAAAGTTTTTTAAATTAATAGTATCAAAAGCTTTGCTAAAATCTATGAAAATTGAAAGCATCAACTCACCACGTTCAAGCCCAGAGTTAACAAAATCTGTGAACGGCCATCACCCAATATGATGGAAATTGTCATACAAATTGTGCAAAATTGTCAATTCTGTTTTTTACTTTCAGAGTAGCAACCTAACAAAAATGCTCATTTCAAAAGATAACTGTGATTAAAACTGAGAAATTCAACTTTAGACGGTATTGAAAAATAGCAATGTCAGCGATAAAAAATTGCAAAGATGGTTGATTTTCGCACCTCATTGTAAAAATCACATTGTCGTTGCTAATTTTTTATTTGACACGAACCAATCATAAAAGTTTTTAAAAATCTAATAATTATTTCCTTTATAGACGGCATACTTAGCTATTCTATGCCACAAGGAGACCAAAGGGGGTCAAATTGGAATTTCTATGATTCTTCATATGATGGATTCTGGGATGGATCCTTCCTTAAACAAGGTCTGGGGCAATTAACGGATGGCAGGCTTGGCCCTGAGAACTTCAAGTCTACATTTTACGAGCGTGATAAAGGTAAGCTACTTTAATGAGAACATTCAAAATAAAAAATACAATATCTACGGAAAGAAATAAAGATTGAATAATTGCCGGGTTTAACCGAGTCCAATCTAACCTACGTTAAAAACTATGCTTTTTCTGATTTCAAATATTTAAGGTTCATTAATTTTAAAGTTACTCATCAAAAGCTATGTTTACGTATAACTTACATATCAGAGGCGCCGCTCTTGCATTACCTTAGTAAAGAGCCATGTGCCCTCAATATGTTATTTGCATCTTAATTTCTTCGTTTTTACCGGGAGCACTTTGAATAAAAGGCATGGTCATGGAAATTTAATAGGAGGGTTGTTTTATTGGAGGAAGGAATTTTTAGCACATGTTTGATCTTGGGCGTACAATTTACCTGAAACTTCCAGTGATTGCTCTCTGAGCTAGAGAATAACAGATTTTGTCGGGGGATGATGTTAAGGGGCCCAAAATCGGGCCAAGAAGCTTTTTATCCGTGATCATGTTAAAACTTTCAGCTGCAAGTCGTTGGATCAAGAGAAATCTAAGGCTAGAAAAATAAAAGGGTCCAAATACTTTTTTTTTTTAATCGGGTTAAAACTTATATATTTAAGTTATCGGGCTATGGGGGCTGTAATACACAAAAAAATAATCAGATTGTGTACTCCCAAAATTAGGTCTGTAAAATTGCCAAAAATGTTTTAGGTGGATACGAGGTCCGACGATAGTCCGAATTTTTTTTTATTGTTTTTAAACTTTCAAGAATCATTGCCCAGGTAAAGGGGATCAAAAATGTTATTAGGGGGAGATGGGTTTTAGGGGGTCTGGAAGTGGGTAAATAAACTTGTTACTCCTTTGAAACTGACAGCTGTAGAAAAAAATTAATTTGAGGACTAGGGTCTCCCAAAATGTGTGCTTTCTTTACTGGCTCCAAATTAAGATCCTTAAGTCCTTGAAGTGCACAAGAAAGAAAGAAACAAAATATTGGTTTCCTCAAAAGAGGCCCCAAAGAGAGCCTACATACTTTCTTTTCCAAAAACAGATTTGGAAAGTCTCGGATATTTTTTTTTCCGATTGGTTGTAAAGTTACACGTTGACGGGGCCAAGAAAATCTTAATGGAAACAATCTAGAAAAAAAAATATTCTTTATCAAATGATGACATCAGAAAATAGGCACAATATTTTTCTCTGTCTCCCTATAGTCTACCGTCCAACATGGCAGACCTATATCGCGTGTATGGTCAAATGCAAATTGTTTTTGGAAAATAATTTAAATTACCTTTGCTTAAATGAAAGCTATAAAATTTTCTGTCAGAACAAAAACAATACAAGTTGAATTTACCAACGATGTAAAACGGAACTTATTTATGGCTCCCAGTCCTAAGTCTTAACTACTCTAAGGAAAACCAACAGAGCAAGTACTTGGGACATAATTCATTTAAAAACTAAAAACTTAATTTAAAATGCCAAATTTTGAGGTGATTTGCACTGTGTCGGACACCACTGCCTGGAAATAGACCTAAAATTTGTTTTGTCTCTGATAGGCTGAGAACTTACAGGAAACGTAGAAAGGGCCAAGTAGACCTCGATTAAAAAAAAGGATTTCGAAGTTTGGTTGCATCCATGTGTAACACCAGAAACTAGATTAACAAATTTTATTTTCTCCGATTGGCCTTAGTTTCCTTACCCTTTGAAACTTATTAAAATATATTTTATTCTCAGTAAAGTGCAGATGACCCAATGACCTTTAGACGGTTGCAGGGTGGTAAAACCTATTTTGTTCAGTGTAAGTTTAGCCAGTGGCGGATCCAGGGGGCGAGGGGGCGTGCGCCCCCTGGCGTAGTCATAAGTAGTGTAATTTACTTAATTAACTCAAGTTTGCGTTAATTAAACCTGCTCCTAACGTAAGTTTATCGGATCAACCTATTCTTCACCCCCCCCCCTAATTTTTTATCGGATGAACCTATTTTTCGGCTCCCCCCTCCTAAAAAATTCTTTATCCACCCCTGAGTTTAGCTTAATTATTCATTGTAGTTTTTGCTTGTTTTAGGACTGTCCTATTCACCCCAAGTAGAATCTAATATCTTTATATCTGACGTGACTGTTAATTTTAAGTTCTGTTCGTTTCATGATTTCATTTATTCATTCATAGTAATTTCTGTTCGCTTGAGGTTTGAATTATTGTATGAATTAATATCCGCTTGAAAAAGGTGTGGATATGTTTTTTTCTTTTCTTTTATAAAAGCTTTTTTTGAAACTTTTTTTTTGTAAAATTAATCTGATAAAGCGACTGGTTTTGTTTTCTTACTGCGAAATATAAAAAACCATGTGCCATTCATCATTAAGGCGACAAGACAAGCAGGAAACAAACAGCTCGGTCCCGTTATCTCAAGAAGGAAACATCCGAGTGTAAAATTCAGTGGCACCAATTCACAAAAAATGTTTGGGGGGAGGAAAATGTATTTTTTTAAATCTAGGGGGAAGGATAACTTTTCAATTAATATTCCAAAACAAAAGTTATATCTTTAAATCTTAGGGGGGTGGCAAAAATCTAAATATAACACCCCCTTTAATTGGCGCCACTGGTGATATTTGCTAGCTAGCTAGTGGTTATCACCTTTCTTTCATATATTTGACTAACGGAAAGCAAACCAATATTCATGAGGGGCTGAGGATCCTCTAGAGGTAAAAAACTGATCACTATATTTCCCAGATTTCTTGTGCAAGGTGTTTCTGGCTAGTGGGTTTAGCATCAAATTCAAATTGTGGCTTTAAAATAGCCTATAGATTTTCCGTACTTTCCATTATTTTGGGCGTCAATACCTTCATGAGATTAATAGTGTTTTCAAAAACCTTACAAAATCGTGACTGAGACGCTACTACTACTGCTGATCTATTGAGATAAGATTATGACTATGGGGACAATGGAAGCGTGGTCAACTTTCAAATATTTTAGTTGCCATTTGAGATTTTCACTAGACATTCCCTATAAGTTAACTTAGATTTCCCATTGGATATTCGTAACTGGCGCTTAACGTAACTGGCGTAACCGGCACCAACCTTTGATACTTCAAATTAATCTGGAGCTTTCCTACTGAGGGGCCTATTCAATCAAATTTATCTGTTATTACCATTGAGCGAAGGCTTAACTCGTAATACCTTTGGGGAAAGGACTCGCATCATGTCGGCCTTGTCGGGCAACCATGAAATGCCTATTGCCGTGAAATATGTTATTAAAAAAAAAGAAGAACAACATGTAAACAAGCTATTAAGGGCTGCAGATGCCCTTAATTATATTCGACTGGACCCTGCTAACGATAATACCTGTAAACAGCAAAACAGGCTAAAAGCTTTGCTAATATCAAACTGTGAGTAAGGAGCAATTTGCCTATTGTTTACACATATTATTTATAGCATATGTTAGGTATTTTTCGGGGTGGGGGGTATTTTACCTGGTAGAAAATTTTTATGCAGGGATTTTCCGTGGGGGAAGGAATTTTTCATGGAGGGGAGCCGGATTTGCCGGTATTATTTAAAAAATAATCAGAAATTAAATTAAAAGGCATTTTTTTTCAACTAAAAGTAAAGGGCAACATCAATGCTTGAAACGAACAGAAATTATTACGTATATGAGCAGGATTTCCCCCTCCTCAATACCTCGCTCTTTACGCTAAGGTTTGACTTTTTTTTAAATACTAAAAGACATAAGCGGAAAGAGCGGTATTGAGGAGGGGGCAACAGGGAGTTTATCCCTGATATACACAATAATTTCTGTTCGTTTTAAGTTTTGATGCTGCTCCTTACGTTCAATCGAAAAAACTTCTTTTTTTAATTCTTGCTAAGAGTTTGATCGAACAATAAAAGAGTCCTTATGAGTTGTAGATAAAATTAAAAGGGTGAAAACATCTTGCTAATAAATATAACATATTGCTGTATAAATATAACATAAATATAACTATAAAAATATGAATATAAAAATAAATATAACATATAACATATTAATATAAAAATATATAAATATAAATATAAAAATAATATTATATACTATTATATAATATTAAATATATTATATACTTTTATAAAAATATAAAAGTATAAATATAAAAATAAATATAACATATAACATCTTGCTAATAAATATTTTCTTTCGCATTGCTCCAAAGACATTCTTGTGACTAATATTAAACCCCACTCTTACACTTCCTTGAGTGTCTGTAATATTTTACACCTTCTTTCCATTTCTCTTATAATTTTGTATGGACCATAAATAATTCTATCCGGCCTGTGACATCAATCATTTCCACCTCACGGAAAGTCTCATTTTCAAAATGAAGGCTCTTCTCAGATCAATTCACCAATTTATTTTATCCGTTAAATAATCTCGTAGAAACGCTAATACGCAATTCTCTAAGAGTTCAGTCAATATTATTTGACATCAATCTTCCCTTGCCCGTATAACTATTTTTTACGGAGTTCTAATACTCCCGTCCATTTATTTTATATAGATCATTTACACCACGCAGAATGTTCCATTCTAAAAGAATATTCTCCTCAAAATTCATCCGCATTTAACAAATCGCAGGGAAAGACTAATACAAACAAAACTCGTTATTTAAGAGTTCCTTTAATTTTTTCAGCGGAAGAGTTGTCTTAAATCGTTCAGTATCGGACAAGGGGATCTTGGATAATGTAAAGTAATGGCTTCTAAGGAACCTTCTAAACACTGGATCTGTTTTTCTTTTGGAAATGCGGGGCATGAGCTAAGAATTTGTATAGATCCTATTCCCGATAGATGAATTAAGTTTTAGATTTGCATGATCTTGAGAATTCTGAGGATAAGGAAAAAAGTATTCTATTCTAAGGTTTGATATTCTATATATTGATCTGCCCAAAAGAAAATGGGGAATATTTTAATGATTTTAAAGACAGCAAAAATGTAGCTTTTAAGCTCATCAATTGAACATTTTTTTTTTGTTGAAGAATTTAGTAACATTTGTGTTTTGTCGTCCTTGGGCTTGAGATACTAAATTAATGGCGTCAGTTGGAGGGAGATTGGAGCCTGTGCCTCCCATATTTTTGCCCTTTACCTCGCCCAAGATTTTGAAACGCACCTGTTCTGGGGGTATCTTCACCCCAAAATTTTTTTTGGGGGAGGAGGTATTTTTATTGAGAAAAATGAAAAAAACGACAATTTTGCCCCCTCCTAAATATTCGTGAACTGACGTCACTATACTAAAGTGCTCTGTCCCGGTCACAGTCTGTCTCCTCTGCCATTTATAAAGTAACTGTGCCACTCCGAGCATGACTAATGAATAATGATCTATTATTGCGAGTTCACCCTGGCATTTTACGCTGGTTTGCTTAAAACCTTTAAGTGGGCTTGTTTCTGACTAGTGGATTATTTTTAGCTGACTAATCATAGACCGTCTCATATTCTTACGTTTGGTATGAAAGCACTATGGCAATACAAAATACGGCAACATGAAACCACTACTGTGTTGAGATATTTCATTTTCTGTTTAATTTTTTAAATGTGTATCTTTTTGTTTTGGGCAGGATAGTATGCTGAGGTATAACGGGGTTCCTATCGTCTTATCTCACGTAAATCTTGCCTGGTTGCTTTAAGTAACCAGCCACACACTTAATTTAATTTGTTTGGGGGAGGAAATTTCACTAAAGTGGGATGCAAGACTGAGGGAAACCCTACGGTACTGTCCTATTAGCTAGGCAACACGCGAGACAGCCATTCGAGAAAAGCAAAGATCAAATAGGCATGACCTGGTAATAACTATGAGACGCTGAATAAACATGGGGTGTCTCACTCCGGGAACCATATTTAAACTTCAGTTTGTTTGGGTTTAGGGGAAAAAAGGTACCTAGGGTAGGTTACGTATTTAATATATGCTATGCTTTACCCCCAACCCCCCTAATGTGCAAATATATAGCCGAAATTTGTTTCTAAACTATTATATTTTAATATTATTTTGTTTTATTTCATTAACATTAACCAAACTTTACTTCTCGCGTGTTGCCTAGCTAATAGAACAGTACTAACCCTACTTTTCGGTGTGCTTTTTGTTCAATCATACGTTTTTATAAATTTTTGAACCTTGACTTGGAACCACTGACTCCAGAGTCTTTTCTCTCCCCAAGGATCTTCTCGTGAAGAACTTTTTAAACATCAGACTACCTAGAATTTTCTATGTAAAGTATTGTAATCGAGAGTGGCCTAGTAAAATTTACTTGAAAAACTTCTCCGCTGAACGAATTCACAAGTTTTCATGCTATAAAACATAAACTCTATAATGAAAGAAAGAGGGGAAAAACCAGTGTTGGTTTATAACACAGTTTATATAATTATCCAGTATGATCATTCCCTATCTCACCCATTATAAAAACCCGGACCGGGGTGCGAGTGCTCCAGAGAACGTAGAAACATAGGCGGCATCAGATCTTTTCACGGGTAGACAAGTCAGACGCGAAACAATCGGAAACAAGTGGAAACCCGCTATTACGAATAATGCACTTAGTAACCATTTCTCATTGATAGACGCAAACACACTGATCCATAACTGCAGGAAGAAGTGGGAGGAGCTTTTTGTTCGCACCGAGAACGAAGACCAGAAATGATCTGCGATAAGCTTACTGGATAATTATATAAACTGTGGTTTATAACTACCGAAAATTATCTGATATTTAAGCGAGGGAGGCTTTTTTCTGTGCGTGCTTCAAAACTCGGGGAAATAATTGTGCAACCAATAATGTGGCTTCTCCACTATTCTTGTAAGTGAGAAAAGGAAATATAACTCATTTGAAAAAATAAAACTCTAAAAAGTGACACTAAGACTAAACTAAAAGAGAAACAAAAACGAAAAGAGATAATAATTGAATTCTGACTGTAGTAATTCATTCAGCATGCTTAATTGATAGGTGTGAATCTTAAATTTACAGAACATTTAACAGAACAACTTTTAAAGTGTTGCAGCTGAAAGGCCTAACTAGGATTCCACATCTGCGGAAGCCCAAGGCAATTTTTGGCCCAGAATAGCTCGGCCAAATAAATATCGTTTTGTACTGTTTTAGCTTGGCCTCTACTAGTTAAAGCAATGTGGCTGATGACTGAGCAAAGAGTTCGAGTCTGGTAGATGGTCCGAAGTACCCAGTCTAGGCACTCTAGAGGGTTACCCCAATCTTTACAGATAATCAAAAGGAGGCTATTTACGATTCTTTTCTTATAAAGAAGCATTTCATTCATCAATTCCACGTTTGGTATGTGGACTGATTACCCTATGGAACTATGCGCTTTCAAAAGTCTTGTGCACTAGATGGTGCTCACCATACGTGCGGGAATGTACTCAGCGTTGCGACTCGGACCATTTGGGATGTACTAGTTTTGGGCGAAAAAATTTGCTAGATTGGCTTCCGTTTTACTAGATGTTGCCAAAAAAGTGCGCGTGTCGCGGCTTTCGCCGCGACACACGCATTGGCGTGAGAAAGCTAGTAAATACTTTTTGTCATCAAAATGAAAACAAAACTAAAAAGTAGCTAGTTCGCATTTTTTTTTCTGCTTGTGCGACATCTTAATATGGTTTCTTTTGGCCATTCGGCTTATTTGCCTTCAAATATCTAGGAAATGTGTTCCCAGATATTCATTACTACTACTACTACTAACAACTCACCGCAGCACCAAGCCGCCTGAGGCCAACACAGCTACGCACGCTCCTCCTCCATCCCAATCTATTCAAAGCCTCCTTTTTTACACCCACCCACGAAGTTCCCATTTCCTTTTAAGGTCCAAACAATTTCTTCCAGCCTGGAATGTTCTAGTACTTTTAAGGGTAAAAAATGATGAAACTCCCTTCTGTGACTTTTCTTCCCCCCACTGGCCCCTTTTTTGGCATTGGAGATCAAAATTTCTGAATATTAACTTTTCCAAAATAGTCCAAAGGTCCCATGAACATTCTTCCAGGGATGACAGTAACTGTGGCCGGCGTTTACCCCTACGGAAAATACCCCCCCCCCGCGGAAAATAAGGCTTTCCAAGTTTAAGAATTTTATTTGAGTTTTTTTTTTTCCGCAGAGGGAAGTAATTTTGGTAATTGTGTATTTTACGCCACTCACTCAAGTTTACGCTTTGTAAAACTCGAGAACAAACTGGTTTCTTCGTAAGTTTCTTTCAGCTTAGCACGAAATAAGACAAAGACATGTGACACAATAGATGAGAAATATATAATTTGGGCTATATGTTTGCACATAAGGGGGGGGGGTAAAGTATTTGGACAGTTTGAAGTCAGAAAACAATTCTTACTTCATAATATACAGAAGAATTGTACCTAACACATTTTGCATGCAGGCCCGCTATACTTTACCCATTCCTCTAATGTGTAAATATGTAGCCCAATTTTTTTAAGTAATGATGAAACCGGTTTGTACTCGAGTTTTACACATAGAGTGAGTAGCGTATAATAAACGAGTACCGCAATTTTCCATGGAGAGGGACGGATTTCCCGGTGTTGTTCAAAAACGATTCAAGCAGAAAACGTGTTATCACCGGCGAAAAAATGTTACTTCTAAGAGAAATTAAATAAAAAAAACAATTTTTTTTTAACTGAAAGTAAGGAGCGACATTAAAACTTAAAACGAACAGAAATTATTCCGTATATGAAAGGGGCTGTCCCCTCCTCAACGCCTCGCTCTTTACGCTAAAGTTTTTTATTGTTTAAAAAAAATAGAGTTGTGAGAAAGTCAAACTTTAGCGTAAAGAGCGAGGCCGTTAATTAGAATAAATAGCTCTTATGAAAGTACTAAAAAATCTTTGGCTTAAAGAGTAAGGTATTGACTAGGGGGTGAACCCAATCATATATGTAATATTTTCTGTTCGTTTAAAGTTTTGATGTTGCTGCTGTTGCAGTTGAAAAACTTGTTTTTTTATATTTAGTTTCTGATCTTTTTTTAAATAATGCTGGGAAGTCCGGCGTCCCCTTCATAGCAATGTCCCTTCCCCCATGAAAACTTCCTTCATGGAAAGATCCTCCCACATAACCCCCGACCCACCTCCCCCCCCACTACCAGGAAAAATCTCGCCTGAAAATGTCTGTACTGTATACTTCCCAATAACCAATACTATATGTTAACATTGGGTGAAGTTCATAACTTTCAGCCCTCCTCCCGGGAACTCCGGGGGATTAAGTCATCCTAAAAGACATACTTATAATATTTTCGAACATGCTGAACAAAATGGCTATCTCAAAATTTTTATCAGGTGACTTTGGGAAAAAAATAAGTGTGGGAGGGGGCCTAGTTGCCCTCCATTGTTTTGGTCACTTAAAAAGGGCACTAGAACTTTTAATTTCCATTCCAATGAGCCCTCACACGATATTCTAGGACCACTGGGTCGATACGATCACCCCTAAAAAAAAAACCAAATAAACACGCACCCGTGATCTTTCTTTTGGCAAAAAATGCAAAATTCCACATTTTTGTAGATAGGAGCTTGAAACCTCTACAGTAGGATTCTCTGATACGCGGAATATGATGTTGTGATTTTCATTAAGGTTCTATAACTTTTAGGGGGTCTTTCCCCCTTTTTTCGAAAATCAGCTAAATTTTCTCAGGCGCGTAACTTTTGATGGGTAAGATTAAACTTGATGAAACTTAATATATTTGAAATCAGCATTAAAATCTAATTCTTTTGATGTATCTATTTGTATCAAAATACCGTTTTCTAGAGTTTCGGTTACCATTGAGCCGGGTCGCTCCTTACTTACAGTTCGTTACCGCTAACTGTTTGATTTGATAGTGGTAGGTAAAAGCTTGTTAGTATTAAGGAGTTGATACTTCGAAGAAAAATTTTTTGGTGTTAAGGAAAGCTTGCTACTTCTGGCAGAAAACTTGTTATCATAACGAAAAAAATGTTACTTCTAAGAAAAATTTGGTATCTTTGACTGAAATCTTGCTACTTCTAAAAGAGAACATGTTGTCATTGACGAAAAATTGTTACTTTTAAGAGAAATTTGTTATCACTGACGGAAAGGTTGGTGCTATTAGAAAAAATTTGTTACTTTTAAGAAAATATTTGTTACTTCGAAGAGAAATTTGAGTGTGTTAAGTAAAAGTTTGTTAGTATTAAGGAAAAAGCTGTTACTTCGATGAGAAAATTTGTTAGTCTTAAGGAGAACTTGCTACTTCTGACAGAAAACTTGTTATCATAAACCAAAAAAAACTGTTACTTCTATGAAAAATTTGGTACCTTTGACAGAAAACCTTCTACTTCTAACAGAAAAGTTGTTATTATTGACAAAAATTGTTACTTTTAAGAGAAATTTGTTATCTTTGACGGATAGAAAAATTTGTTACTGTTAAGAAAAAGTTGCTAGTTCTGAGAGAAAAGTTATTATCATAAACATAAAATTGTTACTTCTCAATAATCGCCTAACTACCGTAATTATAAAATGAAAACTTCAGATCTGATAAGCCCAGATCTTGATTCAAAAAACAGATTTCAAAAGTGTTGAATTTCACACCAAAGGACTTGAGCAGTTTGTCGCGTTTTGGGACCACAGAATAAATGTCATAGGAAGATTGAGACAACAGTCAACCGCCTCCGGTACGTTTTCCAAACAAAATGCTTTCATATGAGAGGCGCAAAAAAATTTACTAGATTTTGGCAAATATTTACTAGATTTGTTCGATTTTACTAGATCTGACCCCCATTTTACTAGATTTACAAGGTGGATGTGCTTTTACAAGATCTAGTAAAATTTTACAAAGGGTGGCAACGTTGAGTGTACTTTAATTGCAGAAAGAGGCACGGCATGGCGGAAGTGTGTCATTCGTTGTAGAATAAGCAGTGCTCTGAGATGCACACTAAGTAACAGAAAGCTGGTAGCCCCTCGGACTGCCCACACAATTGGTTATTATCTCATTTCATTTATAATATTTGCTATCAATTGCAGCAAATCAACGTTGGTGGCACTGCATTAGTAGTGTCATAATCCGTGCTATGAAAAAAAAGGTGCAACCTTAAAGACAAAGGAATCTGAAATGCCTTTAAGATTCTTTTAATCTAACAAACGTATGTAAAATTCCATTTTTGTATTCAAATGAATCTTTTGATTATTTGTCCATAGCCATTGCTGAGTTTATATTCTTAAATAGTCAACCATATTACATGCATCCATAAATGTACAAAAAGTCATGAATGAGTGCGCATTTTTACACCTTGTTCTTTTGTTCCAACTCGTTATTATTTACTTTATTAGGTCATAATCCCGTCTGCAAATAAAAAGCAAAGAATCTATTTAGAACAGACATATAATAAGATAGATATTGCTTATTGAAATCAGAAAGACTGGATTTGTTGAAAACTTATAGAGTTCCATCTAAATATGTATATAATTTTTTTTAATAGTAAAAGGATGGTTTATTAGTTAAACAGATACTAGACCAAAAGAACTCTTAGTTTTCATATTTTTCTTGATGCATATTTATTAAGCAGGTATTCTATCGGAAACTCTGAGGTTCTAATCACATTTATTTATGATTATATTTAGAAATTATCGTAGAAATTTAAATTTGTCTTCATGCATAAGCCTAAGCATCTACTCAGAAATTTGATATTGTGGGAGGGGCAATTTTGTGGTGAATCTGAAAACTAAAAAAATGTAAGTTAAAATTTATTTATGTAAATGGGCCTACAGCATGTTATAAGAGAAATTATTGAGGCTCAAATTTATGGGCTGGAATGTAGAAGCGAAGTCCCCCCCCCCGAAAAAAAGAAGCCTGCCTTCATTTTTGGTTGTGTTCTGGAAAAAAAAAATAGGCCATCATTTGTTCTTAAATTTGAATGTTCTCCTGAAAGATTACTGAAGAAATTTGGAATTTGCTGTCCAAGCTTATTTCAATTTATTTATACAAACCAGTAAGATATTAAATTGTTTCTTTTTAAAATTTAAACTAGTAAGGTTCTTATTTTGCATCGTTTTTTGCATACTTAGTTATATTATATAATGCGTTTGTTTATTTTTCTGCTTTTAAAATAATTAAAAGAAATTAAAAGAACATGCAAAAATATATCATGGTGGACATTACATTGAAACAAATTAGTCATGTTAAAGAATTTTGATTTTAAGCCTATAGAAACAGATCATTTTGAGCGTTATTATTTTGATATTTTAGGCTATTACAAAAATCGTAGAACAGTGAATTGGAAGTCAAAATTGAATGGCCAAGCCAAATTTCGGTAAAACTGTAACTACATTTAAAAATTATTTAAAGTAGCTTTATTTGAGTTTTAAAATCCCAGTGAGTAGGGCAATAGATAAACAAAGAACTTGACATGTTATATTCACATAAAATTTTAAACCTGGTCCATCCGAGGGAAATAAATTGTTTAAAATTTGAGAAGTTTGTTTTTCGTTTCTAACTCCATGCCGAATTGTAAATTGTTTGAAAGTTAAATAATTGGGAAATATTTGATGGAAATATCTGAAGATAAAATAAGATTTGATTTATAAGTAAACAAACCCATAAAAACTCTTAATACTGTTCTCTAAAAACGACTCCATGGCCTGTAGACGAGGCAACATAGTACTTAAACAATAGCTCAAAGCAAAAAAAGTAAAACTAAAACAAACAGAAAAGTATTCTTTTTTATTTTTCTGGAAAAATAATTGGATGACATATTTTTTGTTCACTAACGTTTCAAAATGTAGTTTCTCTAGTTGCGCATCTTTGTTTACTCACCTCTTTCCCCTCATCCTTAATTATTCAACTATTTCTGTCCTCCAGCTTGCAGTCCTACCTCATACCTCTTTGCCTTTGACGCAAACAAAATGACTTAGTGTGCATTGCCCCTTAGTTGGAATGTGAATAGTGAGCAGTCAGAATTGACATGATCGGTCATCCTCGGTTGACCGAACTGCTGTCACCATTTTTTTCATTTTCTTTTGCTTTAGTAGAAGCTTTTGAAGTAAATGCTAAGTGAATTTCCATGTTATTCATCTTGCATGCCTAGAGAGAAAGCGAGACTGTGAACTGATTATCAGTTCAGCTGTTCTCCCTTCTTTGAAAGTGCTAACTCTACGTAATCTTGAATTAGGGAAAATGACCTTTAAAGGTATTTACTTAAGGCCCATTTACGATAGGACTTTAGTTACACTTAAATTCACCGACTTTCGATTTCTGATATTATTTGACAATGTTAATTAGCTTTTGCTGTTTATTTAAATGCTGAAAAAAGCCAATGCCATAGAAGAACAGAGTTTACTTGTAAAAGATGGTGTGACTATAAAGCTTTTCGTTCTTTCTACTGCCTTCACATTGCTAAAGAACGAGCTAATAAGGAATGGAATTCGATATAAAGTAACGACGAGCAATTACAACAATGGGTAAGAAAAAGGTGGCGTCTTGCTTCCTTTTCCGACAGCTGCTTAAGGAATAGTGTAAAGGATTTCGAAAACACATCACGAAAATAAACCAATGGAGTTAAAGCACACTTTCTAACAATGACGTACGTGACAGCGCTCTCCTTTTTTTTTCTTGGCCTTAATTTTTCAATGCGCTTTCAAAGATTTTTTAGAAGTTGAAATCATTAATCTTTGGTTTTGGCTAGATCTAATTCTAAATTTTGGTTAAACCATTATTGGAAACAACATTAAGTTTAACTGGTTCCAGGGATTAGTATTTATGTATCTAGGTGATAGCAATTTTTTTGAGAAGTTTTGCAGCTTCAATAACCTCATCAGTCCTGCTAAGAAATAACACCAAGAAATACTTTTTTTTATATATTTTTGTAGAAATACTTTTTTTATGTGTTTTCGTAAAAAATACCGCAAAGAACCTAATAGAATTAAAAAGGATGAATTAGAGAAAATACTGGGCTACAAGTTCACAGATATTTGTGCTCTCTTAGTTTCATACTGACCGACTAAGCAAGAAAACTTAAAGCTTTCAAGACTGTAACGCATTAAAAGAGCTATTTATACTCCCAAAAGGGGGTATAATCCCAAAAGAGCTATTTATACTCCCAAAGTAAAGCTTAGGGCTTTTATTTGTATTTGTATTTTAGAACTAATTAAGTAGCAAATGACATATATTTTAACATACATTCGTATATACTTATAGTTAAATTTAAGGTACAGGAGAAAATAAACTAATTTTGGATGTTTTGAGAGTGGGGAGGGGGGGGGGGGGTTAGAGTAGTATGATTAATGTTTAGAAGACTTTGGTCTTTAAATTAGGAGTAAATGGCGATGAAGAAGCAATGTTAGGTACCAAGAAGTGGATTAGGATAGGAACAACATGCAAAACTTTGTTGGCCTTAGTTGGTCTAGTGCAACGTAGAGTTGTTAGTAACACTAGTGCAAATATTACTCAAATTTTTAATTTATCGAAATCCATTGTTTATACTAGCATTTCAATCCTTAATGGAAACATTTCTATGGCTATCTCTCTGAATATTAATATTCCGATTTACGGCATTTTTTCTCGGAGTAAAAAGCTGATCTATTGAGGTGTGTAAGATGAGCCTAAACAGATAAATAAGAAAATTTAATAAAACATTCTAATAATTATAATTGGAAGAGAAATACCCATACTCTTAATGTTTCTAATGCTAATATTTATTCTAATAATACTCTAATGTTGTTCTTCATTTAGTATTTTGATGTCAGTTAGGGTTATGTTGGAATTCCAGCCCCCCTGGCAGAAATTTAACCAACACTGCACGTTAAGATTGTATGTTTTGTGGGATAATTTTATCTTTTCATTTCTCTAGATGAAAAAATTATACCGTTTTTTCTCATCAACGAAAACTTCATTCTTACAACCTCAATTTCATTGTCAAAGACCATGATTAAGGGGAGAGGTGCATGGGCGTACGGAAAGGGCAGAGCGGGGTAGCTGCCCCCCCCCCTAGAAATTCAAATTTACCCTAGATATGGCTGAAAAAGCAGATGGTTGAAAAAGCAGTTGAAAAAAGGTAGATGGCTAAAAAAGCAGTTGATAAAAGGTAGATGGTTGAAAAAGCTGGAAATAAACAGCTGGAATGACAGAATAAAAGTCAAATAAGAAGCAATTATCCATAATGTATTGGAAAGATTTACCTCTAATCCAAGAATATTGATTAATGCTGAAGCTTATTGATGATCGATGTTTTTTGGTGATTACCTATTAATAAACATTTCATAGGTACGATAGAGCTTTCTGGCAATGTAAGCTTTTGTGAACTGCAAATATAACTTCAGCCCCCCATCCTTAATCGCAGAATCGGCTGCCCCCCCCCCCCTAGAGAAGAAGCTACATACGTCCATGGAGAGGTGAACAGTTTTCAAATATGTTCATCCAATCTTCAAAAAAGAGTCTGTAGAATTTTGGTGGGAAGTCCCGCAAACTCTTGAACAGGGTCAGCAAGTGCAACGGTTCTATCAAACATTATGTTCATTATTAATTTTTGAAAGATGCGGTAGAAATTGCCATCCAGGGAGCAAAATATTTTTTCCCCTTCAAACATTTTGACATATCATGCCTGTGCCGAACCCAAATGTGTTCTGGGGAAACGAGGAGCTTCTAAGACCCAAAAAATTGTTAAAATGCTTTTGAAAAATAGGTGAATCAACTTAGGGGGGGGGGGGCGTTTGTCTGCCATTCTCTGCCAATGCCTAGTATCTACACAAAAAACCCGGTCATGATCCAGACCCAAATACCAATCCCTTAATATCGATACGGTGGATCCAATGGCAAAGTTAGAATTTATTTATTTGTTGTTCTTTCCGAAGACATAGTATGTACGGAAAAAAAACAGATTTAACCCTCCACTACCAAACTCTAGCACAGACACAAAAATTGCAAAACCTCGTATATAAGTCCAGGAAAAAGTAAAAATCGGAAAGAACATTGAAATGATATCCCTAAAGTGAATAGGTAACTTCTACTACCTTTTCCAAATATTTATTTTTTTTATAATGATCTTGGTATTATTAGATATGCCTATTACAAAGGAGAATTCGCTTTTATTTGGTCTCCTGTCCTGTAAATAACAACGAAACGGATATTAATTAAGTGTAAGTAGTATAAAAGGACGTAAAATACAATAGATAATATCTTGAGGACTGCAATATACTTAGTATGGGCGCTATTGACTTAGGAGGATAACGCCCAGTAATATTAAATTTCTCTTTACCAGAGTTTATAGTCAAAGGATTGTTGAAAAGCTCTGTAAATAATTGTTTATTTAAGGAACTTGTCTCGAGGCAAAATTTGGCTACAGCAATTCAGAATGCCTTACGTGACTTTTTTTTATCTTTTCAACTCACCTAACTGAATTCAACGTGGTTTTCCGGTATTGCATTGTATCGGGTATCGCAGTATCGTATCGCGAGCATTCCGGTATCGCGGTATCGAGGTATTCCGGTTGTTTGCAAGATATTCTGGCTTTTTGTGTTTTTTTTCAAAATGCATTTTTTTTCCTCTTCTAGCTTCCAGATACACTTAGAAAGAGATATTTTGGTACCAAAATTTGCTTGTCACGTGCCAAAGGCCCCAAAAATTCTTTAGAAAAAAATAAATTGTAGAAAAATAAAACAGCACTGGAAAGAAAGAAAGAAACTGCCAATGGACAAAGTGAGGATTCCTTAAACACTAAATAAATTGAGTACGATGAAAACAGCCAGGTAGCTGACTGTTTATAAAAGTGTACATCCTGTGATACGTGCTACGTATGGTAGATGGTAGAAGTGCGCAAGGCATGGTACATGATGCTGTGACCTGGATCGAAATCTACCACGCGTGGTGGAAAAATTGGTATTCCAACATATACTTTTGTAGGTGGAGGGTGGATAATCCCTCGAAAATAGCTGAACCCCTCAAAACTTGCACTGTTCTGATTAACGCAGGATGGATCTCCAAACGATTTGGCTCTTCACTAAAAAAACCCCTTAAAAATCAATGAAGAATTTAAAAAGATCTCTTTAGAACCAACGAATTAGAAGTCTATAATTGTCATAAAAAGTAACGAATAACATTTAAATCAGAAGCTAAAATCACATTAGATCAGAAGAACAAATCGAGCTTTTCAAATGCATGTTTTGGAATTTTTTTAAATTATTAAAAATTTTGTTTTGAAAATCCTTTCTTATCTTTATATTATCTTTCTTTCTTTTTAGTTCAAAATTGGGTTGGATGGAGGAACGACACGCGAAATGGCAAACCAATTGAAATTGTTTTTGATTTCGATGCTGTTCGTGATTTTTCTTCCATGGTTGTCTACACAAACAACCAATTTATGAAAGACGTACAGGTAAACATTTTTCTTTAACAAATATTATCCAAAACCCTTATTTGATGCATATCCCCCTTTTTACGGCTGGTACCTCTTAACTGATTAAAACTTCATCTTAGTCTTATTTTTTGGAGAAATAAGCCCCCCCCCCCAAAAAAAAAAAAATGACAAGCCTGAATTGACTCTAGTGACCAACTTGAGGAAATAAACTCTTTTTCACAAAGCTAGAATGCAGAAGAAGGTTATATTTGTTTACTACATCAGAATATTTGAGTATTTGGGGAATATTTAGCAGCTCAATTTTATTTTGATATTCCTCGTGTAATAATTCAAATAGTCATAATCATGTCTTCACTAAAATAATTCGTAAAAAAAAATCAATTATTATCTCTAGGCACAGCTTCCGTGTTTGTCTTCCATGAACTGAAAAAACGTAAACCCTGAAAATTTTGAATGAAGGTAAAACCGAAAGTAAATAAAGCTGGGGAGAGAAAAATTGGTATGGTAGCTTTTATCTACGAAAAGGACGTACCTACCGAGTTCCGTCAAAATCTAAGGCCATTGGGTCCAGACCTGGATAGTGAAATGGATTCACCCATTTGAAACGGTGCAAGATTTAATGTTTATTTTTGTTTTTGGGGAGAGGCGATGGTCCCCACCATCCCTCCTCTCTTGGATATGTCAGTGAAGTGGGGCCAAGTGTAACAAATAGTAATTTAAGCGAGGCATTAAATTTATCCTTTAATAAGTTTGATTTAGGCTAACAGCAAGACGTAATTGTTCAGAAAGCTATGTTGCATTGTATTTCAAGTCTTTAAAATAATAACCTCCTAAAATATATAACTCCTAAAATCTCAAGATAATTACACGCCATAAGCTAATATAAGCAATTTCTCGAGGACCCATCACCTTTAAAATTGTTTGTGGTCTGCATAGTGACGTTTACACTTGTATATATTCTTCCTGGTGGTTTCATCTTAATGAGGCTAATTAAAGGCAAAGACTCGCGGACTTGCGGGGCTAGTTTTGACTTCAATTTAGATGTAATTTGTTCTAAGCCTGTGGCTCCTGAAGCTGGAGCTACCATCCCTTGTCAATAATTAAATTTGAAAAAAAGTTTTTTTCAACTGAAAGTAAGGAGCAACATTAAAGCTTCAAACAAAGAGAAATTATTTCGTGTATGAGGGGGGTTGCCTTCTCCTCTCCATGCTGAATACCGCTCTCTTCACACTGAAGTTTTTAAGCACTTTTAAAAAAGTTCCTTATTCTAATTAAAGGTCCTTGTGTTTCAGGAGTCGTTCTTTACGAATTTGGACAAAAGTTCTAACTTTAGCGTAAAGAGCGGGGTATTGAGGAGGAGGCAGCCCCCCCCCCATATACGATATAAATTCTGTTCTAAGTTTTAAGTTTTAATATTGCTCATTAATTTCAGTTGAAGAAAGCTTTTTTTTCAATTTAATTTCTGATTGTTTTTCAAATAATGTCGGTTAACCCGCCATGGAAATTCCCCCACCAACAAAAAATCCCTCTATGGAAAGTTCTAACGCTTAAAATGGTCCCTCCGGTAAATAACCCCGGACAATTGCATTCTTCCCAGATTTTTTTTTTGGGGGGGGGACGCCGCCACCTGAAAAATTCTCCTTATACTGTCATCTGAAAAAATACTTGTTTCTTTTTTATTTTCTGATCATTTTATATTCATACCAGAAATCCCTCACATGTTGACAATTTTTTCCCGCCCCCCTCCAATGGAAAGGCTCTTCCAGAGAGAATTCCAGCCCCACTGAAAATTTCCCTAGAAAAAATTCCCCGAAAAATCTCCCCAGAAAATCTCCACGTGTAAAATTAAGTTGCCAAAGAGGAAAATAGACGAATAAAACGAATTTCGCATAATAATTCTGGCAAATTTCCTTCGTTTAAAATTTTACCTTGAAAGCTCAGCCCCCAGTAACTTCCCTCCCACCGGAAAAATCTCCGTAGAACCCTCCCCCCTCCGTGGAAAAAATTTCCACTCCCGAAAAACGTATCTATTCTTCCCATTAACAAATAACAAAATAGTCTTCCCTTGAACAATGGCAAATTTCATAACTTGCAGTTACAGCCGTTTTCCCGGACTGTGGGGGATCATGTTATCCCCAAAGATATGACTATTGGACCTTTCAACTATGCTGAACCAAATGGCTATCTTAAATATCGGTTGGCCAATTTAGGGTGAAAAAGGAGCGTGGGAAGAAGGCTAGTTGCCCTCCAATCTTTTCGGCCACTTAAAAAGGGCATTAGAACTTTTAATTTCCTTTTAAATTAGCCCTCTTCTAATAACTGGTGGAATAGCCCTATCCTAGAAAATGCCAAGCGCCTGTTAAGAACTGTTTGTCGTGGAATTCTGAAAGGACATCAAAAGAATTGTATTAGTATTATAAGAAGAATATAAAGTAATGCTTGCTGTTATTATTGTTGTTAATATTCTGCCACGAACTCACAAATTGCGTAAAACTTCTCATCAGAAAGCATTTTTTATGACTCATTAAGTTAACCCTCACGATTCTTTTCATTATCTTTCCAGTTTCGGGTTGCGCGCAAGTTCGGTATGAAACTTGGAATTTTTCAGAATTGTGTTAAGATTATTTAAAATTATTTCATCATTCTAGTTACCAAGTCTTTTTTGTCAGTTTTTAATCAAACCTTATTTTGTCCAGGGCATGTTTGGAGCCAGAGGGAGGGGGTATGGCCCCTCACTAGATAATGCAAACTTGCAAACTTGAATAGTGCGCTGTTGCTTAATTATTTAGCTTTAAAATGACAAAATTATGGAATTGAAATATCAATGCGAAGCGCCAAATTTCCTAATCAAATGACATCAGATTATGGCATTGTTCAAATAAAACTTATTTTTATAAATTCATTCTTTGTTTTTCTTTCCATTTTCAAACCAATGTTATCTTTACCTTTTGTATCATACAGCCAGACCAATTATTTTCCTTTTTCTTTTTATCTCTTCAACGTATTGCATTCTTCCTTATCCCCTAGACGCTCTATTCGTCTTATTTCTTTTCCTGTTCTCCAGGCTGTGAAAGCCTATCCCAAAGGCGTGCCTACTCTTGAAAAAATATAATTTCGCTTATGTTTCTTCTGGGGTATGTTCTTCGGAGAAGCAGCGTCCCGGTCCGGCTTTGTCTAGTGGTTGAGGTGGATCTCTGCGGTGATCACCACTGAGAAGAACAAAAAACAAACAAACACGCATCCATGATTTTTCTTCTGGAAAAAAAATAATATAAATTCCACATTTTTGCAGATGGAATCTTGAAACCTCTTTAATAGGGTTCCATGATATGCTTAATCTGATAGTGCGATTTTCAATAAGATTCCATGACTTTTGGGGGACGTTTTCTCCTTTTCGAAAATAAGGCAAACTTTTTCAGGCTTGTAACTTTTGATGGATAACATTGAACTTAATGAATCTTATATATTTGGAATCTGCATAAAAAGCAAAATTCAGTTTTTTAGAGTTTCGGTTACTACTGGGTCGAGTCAGCCCTTACTTACAGTTCGTTGCCACGAACTGTTTGATTAACGCCTTTTTTTAAATTTATTTGTGCAATATTTTACAAACACCCTTTTTAGGGGATGACCCTTCACCTAAAAAATATTGAAATTTTAACGAATTATCCCACAATTTTCTACCTTATTAATGTAGTTCAAGTGTTTTTGAGACTTGATTTACCGCTCCCCCAACAAATAAATGTGGGTAATTTTGTCTTCTTGTTTTTTTCGATGTCATAGACAAATATTTGCCTGATTGTCTTTCAAATAAACAATAGTCCTAAACCAGAGAGGTAGTTTGTAAGAACCTATCACGTTCTGAGGTGAGGTTCCCAACATTTGTGCATGTTCAACCAAAGTCAATTCCATTCTATATGCACTTTTTTTCGCGAATGTTTATTGCAGCCAACTAAAATTTCCACTTCTCAGAGTTAATGAAAGTTTCTTTTGTGCATTATAATATTTATCAGAGAGGACGAATTCGAATTTAAGAATGTATAGGCGAGACTTGGCCAAAAGTGGCTGGAACTCTGGGCTATAAACAGAATTGGGCATATTTGGGAGGAAAATATAGATAATTTGCAAACCAACATAGTATTATCCTTTTCCCTCATTAAGGTCCTCATTTCCCTCATTATCCTTTTCCCTCACCCAACAACACTACACAATGGCTACCATCAAGGCCACATTTAGAGGGGGTGTTAAGGAGATTGATCCCCCCCCCCCAAAGGCTTGTCTGACTCGGGAAAATGGAACAAATGCATGCAAACTAATTTTTCATGCGTTTTTAAAGTTTATCTTGTGTACCTCCCCCTTGACAGGAATAACCCCTCCCCCAAACAAAATCTTGGATTCCCTGGCTACTATACATGTTTTTCGTAGGACGGAGAAAAGGCTTTTATAAGGCCTTTTTGTTTGAAATTTCTCATGCTTTTTAGACTGTTTCAGCATTTTAAGTGATGGATACACTTACGCATTTGCGAGATACATTTGTCCGATTTTACATCTATCTGTATGTATCTTAGCTAGAGGACAAAACATTCAATTGCCCATGAGTGTAGCACCTGTGTGATGGGAGGGGGGTCATTTTGAAACTAACACAACCCTGAATGCTGGAAAACCTACCAACACCTTTGTTTTGCTATATCAATGACTCACTTGAAAAGAAAACTCGTATGAAATAAAATGAGAAGGCAATAATATTCCAGGTCTTCAGTGAATTGCAAGTTTCATTCAGCATAGATGGAAAGCTATATTTAGGAGAAGCAATTATTCTCAAGCCGGAGGAAGATAGAATCTTTGAGACACCTAAGAACATAAGCTTAAAACTGCACCATCGTTTTGGAAAGTTTGTCAAACTCAGATTATTTTTTGCAGCAAAATGGATACTTATAAGTGAGGTCACATTCAAATCAGGTAATCCTATTTATTTTATTGGGAAACGATTCATAATCCGTGGAAGGTTTTAGGTCATCAAAGTGTTTGAAGCGATTCTAGCATACACACGGATTATAATATATTAAAATAGGTTATAATAAATAATTATAATTGTGACATATATTACCATGTATTTCTATATTGATGAGGCACTAAACGGACCATGCAAAAAATTTTTGGACTATGGCACCGAAATATGTTGCGTAGCACGCAAATTTAGGCAATTTTAGCACTTTAAGAACTGACCGTGATAGCAACCCTGACACAGAAAGATAGCGAACATTTAAGTGCCATATGCTACTGGGCTTCTCAATAGTTATTCTTGCTCCCTTTTTTCGTCTAGTTTAAGGTACTTTTAATGAAAGCTTTTGAATTTCTTTGCCCCGAAACCTACTTAGGTTTGTGTTATTTCTTCTATTGCTAACTTGGCCATTCATTTAATGTTCTTTCGTATGTGATACTATATTATTTTCATCGAAAGTAAAACTAGATACTAATAGCCTAGCCAATCCTTAGGTTTTCAGTAAAAACTGTGTTGGTTTTTACAATGAAACCATATTAGTATTATATAAAAATACGATCTTGCTTATAGATACGGTGGCAATAAACCAAATTTATGTAAGGATACGGTGCTGGACATATTAGTATTATGTAAGGATCCACTCTTATTCATATAAATATTTGTTGTACCATTAATAAAAGAATTGTTTTTTTCCTTTTTTGATTCCCCCTTCTACCATTAAATTCTAATTATTTTCTTTTTTATTTTCTTTTTCGTAAAAGCTTTTGGCAACAACATCCTAATAAATGCAGATTGTAAAAAAAATCATGTTTTATCATCACTTATACCTTTTTTTTATCTCTCCAAGAATCAATCAGTCTTATTTTGATAGGGGGAAAAAAAAAATCAGGATTCTATCCTTGAAAATCAATCAAGTCAATAAGAAACCAATTTCTGTTGTTTATGAACGGCCAAAACTAGCTTCAGGAAGAAGAATATTATTTAATTACGCTACTAAACAGCTTGAATCACGCAACAAAACTACCCGCAAGGGAAATTGAAAAAAAATAGTATACAGAAAGTAATAAATGATAGTATTAACTCGAAACAATGGAAATGACTTGGGTCTAGCAAATGACACAAAAATTTAGTATCCAATCAGTATATCGCTGGAAGGAAAATCAAATATTTTTGTCAGGAATTTACTAGTTTATGGCCACTATTACTTTTTATGTGTTCTGTGTTGTTGCGAATAATTTCATTAAAAAATATTGTTGAAACACAATTACATGTTCTAGTCCTATATAGAACAATACCGCTAGATATTCATTTATCAAGCACAAATGAGCCACAGCTATAAAATTTGCATGACTTCTTTTTGACTGAAAGATTTGTAGACTACAATTTTTATGACCTTTCTCTTTTCTTTTTTCCTTTTGCTCAACTGAATTGTAACAATGTAAGTGAGAACTATGCAAAAGCAGACTTTGCCCTGCCCAATGCCCCACTCCTACTAGTTTTTGAACATGCCAATTTTCGCACCAAAATGTCATTGTCATTTACAGGGACGTCTCGAGGGGGGGGCGCAAAATTCTTGATTTCTGCAGAAAATTTGGCATAAAACAGGTATCGATTCGGTAAAATTTAAGAAGACCCCCCTCCCCCCCAATGAAATGAGTCGCGGAACGCCCCTGGTCATTTATGTCACATTGTATAGATTGAGATGAACAGTCATACTTTTTCACTTTGGTTAGTTCGTTTTTTATCCTATTTTAAATCCATGCACTTTTATATAATAGCACTGCCAACCTCACTGATCTACAGAATTTTTTTTTCGTTTTTTGACTCACAATGAGGTTGGCTCAGAAAATTGATGGAGTGATAAGAATTTGCTTATAAAATTTTTCAGGATTATTCCTTAAATAGAGTTTAATTAAAGGTATTGTTGGACGTATCGAAATGAGCCTCTTTGATAGGAATGGCACCGCCAATATTGAATGCGAAAGATCTGATATATTTGGTCTCGACTTATCGGGATGAAAGCGTATTTTCTCCTTTGCGGAAGGAGTTGGCAGAAAAAAAAATTAATGAAGTGTATTAGAAAGATAGGAATGAAATATATAAAACCAAAATGGCTAACCAACACGCAAACCAGAAAAAGAAAAAGAAAAAGGAACGCTCTAGATTTGCCATCTAGATTTGACACTCTAGTTCCTCTGTCTGTATCGGGTTTTATCCACGTTATTCTTTTTTATTCCCTTTGACTCCACTTTGTTTTAGTTCTTTACTTTTGTTTTTTTCTCTGTCTTTAATTTTCAGTGTTTTTTTTTTCAAAACTGAGAAAAAAAAAATGAAAACAAGGAATTGGACTAGGGATCTTTGCCGTCCCTCCAAAAAAAAGAAAAAAATTACTGACAATATTGAAAGAACATTAATGTTTCGGCCAACAAGACCGTAAATCCTACTCTTGGGGATAAGAGGAGGAATACACTGTTAAAAAAAAAAAAAAAAAAAAAAAAAAAAAAAAAAAAAAAAAAAAAAAAAAAAAAAAAAAAAAAAAAAAAAAAACGATAAAGAACTTGCAGATGGAGATAAGCAAAGCATTCATAATGTTTTCTGTCTTTTCAAGTCTTGTTTCTATTTTTGTATTTTCTCTGAGTTTTGAAAATATATGAAATTGTACAAAATCTTATAGGCAGGGGAGTAATTGCTATGGGGCAGGGGGGCAACTGCTCCTTCTGGAACTCATTTACCCCGTCCCATTTTACCCCAGTTCGCCCCCTGCCCCAGCTGAAATTTAGTTTCTGCAAAAAAACGTTGTCAATACTAAGATAAGCCTGCATAATTCAAGCATCCAGAGAAACAGGTCAGTTTTCTTTAGTATATATTTGCCCTTATGGTACTATATAGCTCATTTTTTCCTTTTTCACTGTCATTTTCACTTGATTTGGGAGAATTGGCTCCATCTTTGCCCCCCCCCCCCCCGGGATTTTGATGAAATTGCGCCACTGCTTATAAGAGCAACCAGGATGTGGAAACTCTCCTAGGCTTAAGAGCTTGTTTAACTGGATGCTCTACTCTCCATATTTCTTACATATTTGTCTCTTTGTCTGTTAATGCATATTGTTAAATCAAGATTAGGAATGTTTTCCTTGTCTGTGGGTTCGAGATCCTCATTGTTATATTTGCACGGTCGAAAATCCGGCTGTTTAGGACTAATGTTGTCGACATGTCTCCAAATAAAGATTTATATTTCAACTAAATTTTCATAACAATAGGAACAAATTGCTTTAGGTACTAACAACTGGTGTTTGGTATTTGGATCTTGAATAAACATCTTTGATAGACATTTAGTGTGACATATTATTGTCCCTTTGAAAGCAACATTTTGCACAAGTTCTAGTAAATACAGCCGGGTTAATGCTTTTGTGATGTCAAGTTAATTTTATTCTTTGAATTATTTCCTATAATCTTTTCACCTTAATTTAATTTTTTAAATGCTTGAAAGTTTAAATATCTCAGGATTTCTCTAAAAGCCATGAAACCAGATATATGCATGTTTCTGAAAATATTGAAATTGAAATATCTTAAGTGGGCAGGAGAATTAAGACACGGAAATAAAAGGGAGACAAGGTTTACATCAAGTCAATCTGTAGTTTCTTGTCTCGTATTGCAGGACCCTGCTAACTAAATCACGAAGATCATTCTGTCAGTTATTCGTATATCGAAAGTCTGATGTCTGATAGCAAGTATTGTTTGCATTATGTGTCAGTCTTCTGGAGGATTCAATAAAATAAACAAGTTTTTCTACTGAAAGTAAGGAGCAACATTAAACCTTAAAACGAACGGAAATTATTCCACATATGAGGGGGGAGCTGCCCCTTCCTCAATACCCTCTCTTTACGCCAAAGTTTTTTTAGGAACTTTTTAAAAAGGCTCTGATATTAACTACATGGTTCTTGTGTTTCAAGAATCGTGCTTGAATAATTGAGACAAAGGGTCGAACTTTTGCCTAAAAAGTGGGGTTTTGAGGTAGCCTCCCTCATATACGGGATGATTTCCGTTCATTTTAAGTTTTACCGCTGCTCGTTACTTTCAGTAGAAATTTTTTTTTTTTTTATTTCATTTCTGATCGTTTTTCAAATAATCCCAGGAAATCCGCCCTTCCTTCTTGGAATCCCCCACGAAAAATTCCTACCACGTACAATTTTCCACCAGGAGACTACCCCAGAGCAATTCCTTCCTCGCTGCGAATTCCCCCCAGGAAATTTCTTGCTTACGATCCCGCCAAAAAAATACTCCTTAGTATACTTTCATTTGAAGAAGGAGTTGTTTTTATTTAATTTCTGATCCTTTTTAAGGTCATTGAGGAAAGCCCCTACCTAAGTGGAAAGTTTCCTCCGCAGAGAATTCCCCCATGGAGAATTTCGCCTGGTGATAATTCCCCAATGGAGAACTCTTCCCGTGGGAGACCTCCCCCCTCACGCAAAAATCCCCCAGAGAATTCCATCTCCGCTAAAAAGTCCCCGGACAATTCTTCCGAAGGATCTACACATGTAAAATGGGGTCGCCAACGAGAAAGTAAGACAAATAAAACGGATTTCGTATACGGTTTCTGGAAAATCTCCCCGTGTAAATTGCACCTGTAAAGTTCACCATCGGAAACTTCTATATCAATGAGACATTCTCGACGTAGAAAATCCAGCCCCAGAAAATCCCCAGAATGTCTTTATCCTTCCCAATCACAAATACTAGACGTAACAAAGGGTATTTTTCATAACTTGCGGCCCTTTCTTCGGTGGTTCTGGGGGTCATGTCATTTCCAAAGACATAGTTATTGTACCTTTCAACTATACTGAACAAAATGACTATCTCAAAAATTTTGATCAGATGACTTTTGGGAAAAAGTGCGAACAGAAATTAACATAAGTTCGACGCAAAACCCCTATGCCGTCCCAAGGCCAGAACAAAATTTGCACTTTACTGAAAAAAAATATAAATGTTTCTACTTTATAACTTTAACAAATCAAATAATATTAACATTTTGATTGCTAAATATCAGTATATGTATATTAAACTGACAATGCACATCCATTTGTATTTTTTCAGTAAAGTGCAAATTTTGTTCTGGCCTTGGAAGGCATAGGGGTTTTGCGTCCAGCTTATGTTAATTTCTGTTCGTTTTGAGTTTGACTCGGTTATTTATTGTAATTTCTGTTCGTTTTGGGTTTCATTTATTTATCGATGCTGATTTATGGTAGTTTCACGCTTGGTAGATTATTTGATTTTATTTTTGTTCATTTTTTGTTTAATGGAGTTCTTTACGTTTCTTTGAAAAACTTATTTTGTGGAAAAAGTTTTTTTAATTAATTTCTGTTTTAATTAATTTCTGCGATACTCAACTGACCAAAAGGCAATATGCACATGCTACTACCGCTATTATACTGCTGCTACTCCTGCTACTACTACTACTAATACAAAACAAACACTGCAACTACTTCTACTACCACGAAAACTACTGTGACAACAGTACTATTAACGCCAAGTCTAGTGAAGGTAAAAAAAACTAACAAAAGGCACTATGTGCATTTAGATTGTCAAAATAGCGTATCTACGGAATTTATTTGTGTATTAAGTTGGAACTCTCAGGGAATACTTAAAGGGAAGGTCAATTGACCAAAGGGCAATATGTGCACACTACTACCAATGCTACTGGTACTCCAACATTTACTAGTTCTACTACTACTATTACTATTGCTCCAACTATCGCAACTACTTGTAAGTTTAAGAGCACTAAGATGAAAATTTCAAGAAGTATATGAATAAACGGATTATCAAGAGAGCAAATCAGCAATACCATTTTGTATTATGTTGAGTAGTTATACTACTGCAGTGACTACTATTACAACTATACCTAAGGGTATGAAGGGGAAATTTTCAGAGAATATTTCTGAAAATTTCTGTTGTACGGATGACCACCTGCCATCCGTAAGCAGGTTGTCAAAAGGGCATATCAATAATATCTTAGGAACAGTTTCGTGTGCGAAATTAAAACTTACAACGCTTGTTGCGGGGGATGTCGAACCAACCAAAAGACAATATTTGCATCATAATACTATTGCTTTTACTCCTACAACTACTACTACTGCTACTATTATTGTTATTGCTACTACTACTGCTCCTACTGAAGCTAAGACTACTACTCTTAACTCTACTCTACTACTAATACTATAACTACTCGTGCTACTACTACTATTGATAAATATAAGGATATTAAGGCAGAACTTGGAATGTTACGACGTTAAAAAATGACCATCGACATTTTGACGGACGAATTCAGACGATTCGAACTGAACTTATTAGGAGTTTCAGAAACTCATATCCCAGGGGTAGGAAGCATGAAATTAGGTTATATAGAATTTGTTTACTCAGGCAGGAAGGATGGGGTACATAGACAGGAAGTAGGGCTCATGACGATTAAGGAAGCTGCTAAGTCTTGTTTAGGCTGGGAAGGTATTAATAATAGGATACTAATTCCTCATTTTATGACTCAGAGTAAAAGTTCAGAGTATTAGTTAAAGTAGTATATGCATATGCCCCTGTAGAACCGACTGACGGAGATACTAGTGACTCAGATGAATTTTACTTAGAGTTACAGGAGCAAATAGACAGGGTCCCAGGTAGAAATATGATGTTTTTACTAGGAGATTTTAACGCCCAGTTTCGTAGAAATAAGAATGGATGGTATCCTAGCCTAGGTAAATCTGAGCCACGGACACAACGAGAGCGAGTCAAGTGACCAGACACATGGGCCCGTCAGTTTGGAATTCGTTCCCAGATTCTGTTCGTCAAGCTGAAAGTGTGCCGCTACTTAAAACCCGTATTAAAAATCATTTCTTTTCAGAAATTTGGTAGTGTTAAAGGTTCGAGAGAAGGCTTTTTTTTTTTTGTAGATATGTTATTTTTATTTTTTTATATTTTGTGCCATTATATATTTATTATTAATTTCAGTTATTATTGCTATCCCCTTTTTCATTTTTTTTTGGTGTGTTGAATTGACATGCATGATATCCAACCGGTCGCTTTTTCAAGCATCTTTTGCTTTAGTGCGACTTGTTGTCACATTGAGTTGTTTTTTTTGTTAATAAAAATGTATGAACCTGAAAAAAAGGTAAATTTGGTGTAGGAAAAGAAAAAAAGTAATGGATACAGACTTTTGCAATTTTGTAGGTATAACAATCTAGTTATAACCAAAGCGGTGTTTGGCCATAAAATGGCTCATAAGTTAACATGGTATTCACGTGATGGTAAGACAGCAAAACTTATTGATTATGTTATGGTAAACCGAAGACAGGCAGGATCAATACAAGATACTAAGGTATATAGGAGTGTTGCTATTGATGTTAAATGTAAAGATCACCACCTAGTAGTGTCAAGGCTTAATTATAAAGCTGAAATTTTGGAAGGGTAACTACTCCCGGGAAGTTATGATGTGGGTAGACTCCAGGATGAGAATTTGAGAGGAACTTTCCAGGAACAGTTGAACACTAAACTTGAGAGTTTAAAATTTGATAATGTGGAAGATGTTTGGAATAATTTAAAAAGAAAATCGTGAAGTTGCTGAAGGTGTCTTAGGGAAGAAAGCTAGGACTGCAGCTAAGAATATTAGTGAAAAAGCTCTATGCTTAATAAAAAGGAGAAAGGACTTGTACAAGAATTATCTGAGTGATAGATCATATGAAAACAAAATTGATGTAAAGAAAGTGGAGAAAGCATTAAAAATGAACTAAGGAGGTGTGAAGTGGAGGCCATGGATAAAATTGCCGATGATCTGGAAGATGCAGCTAGACGGCATAATAGTAAAATATTGAACTGGTATGTTAATAAATTGAGAGGGAGTAGTCAATCCGGACTTGGCCGAGTTAAAGATGGGAACGGGGCCACAATTTGCGATAAGGAAAGAATTAAAGAGAGATGGGCAGATCATTTTGAGAATTTTCTAAACCGAGATAGACTTGCAGGAAAAGATATAGAGGAAAATGAAAAAGTTTGTGATACCTTGGATGTGAAGGAAGATTTGTTTTGTGAGGAAGAATTAGCGGCAGCACTAAAAGGATTAAAAAATAATAAGGCTCCAGGTACTGATAGGGTGGTAAATGGGTTTCTTAAATATGATGGCTCTGAGGTTAAAAATAAGTTACAGAAGATCATCAATATGATCGTTGAAAAACCGGAAGTACCTAGCGATTTTGGGAAAACCATAAGTAATCCCCTGTATAAGAAAGGTGATAAAAGTGAGTGTGGTAATTACTGAGGCATTAGTCTAATCTCTGTAGGTAGCAAATTACTTTTTAGACTGAGAGATGCCGTAGACAAAGTTTTAAGAGAAGAACAGTGCGGTTTTAGAAAAGGTAGAGGATATGTCGACCAAATTTTCACTCTTAGGTTAATAATTGAGAAGTGCATGAGTTGTCAAACACTTTTGGTCCTCAGTTTTATAGATTATGAGCAAGCGTTTGATTCTGTTGATAGAAGAGCTTTAGTAAAGGTTTTATCCTTTTATGGTATACCAGACAAATACATTAAAGTGATTAGTGCTATTTAAGAGAATAACACTGCTGCGGTTAAGGTAGGAAATGAGGTTAGCAGCTGTTTTTTTTTTAATCAGGAGTTAAGCAGGGTTGTGTTCTATCCCCCCTTATATGGACTATTTTGATGGACTTTGTCTTAAGGAGCACAGGAAAGGCAATGGGAGGCCACGGAATCAAACGGGGAAGAAAAAGTCTTCGGGATTTAGATTACGCTCATGATTTAAGCATCCTAGATGAAAGTTTGAGCAAAATGAATGGACTTTTAGAGGTTTTGTGAGTTCAGGGTGCTAGAGTAGGTTTGAAAATTAATGTTAAGAAGACTAAGTCACTAAGGCTAGGACTTAGTGAAGATGAAAAGGTGACGTCGGGTAATGAAAAGATTGATCGGGTGGGCAGCTTCACCTACCTCGTTAGTATTATTAGTAAATAATAATACTAGGCTCAGGGTGTTTTTTCACAGTTAAAAAAAGTTTGGAAGAATTGGAAGATAACTCTGAAAACCAAAATTAGAATATTAGAAATTACAGTGATGGCAGTGGTCAAATATGGCTCTGAAGCATGGGCGCTCCGAAAAGCGGATGAAGATTTACTAGATGTTTTCCAGAGAAATTGCTTAAGGATTGTTCTGGGTACCCGGCTGACTGACCGTATTTCAAACAATAGGCTGTACGAAAAATGTGGTTCAATACCGCTCTCTAGGACTATAATGAAAGAAAGGTTAAGGTGACTAGGGCACGTTGTGCGGATGAAGGATGACAGATTGCCGAAGATTGTTCTTTTCGGCCAACCGTCTAGAGCTCAACGGAAAGCAGGTCGTCCTTGTCTGGGGTGAGAGGACCTCATAAAGAAAGATTTAAAGGAAATGAGAACTTCGTTGGAGGGTGTAAAAAGGGAGGCTTTGAATAGGTTGGAATGGAGGAGAAGCGTGCGTAGCTGTGTTGGCCTCAGGCGGCTTGGGGTTGTGGTGAGTTCTTAGTATTAGTAGTAGTAGTATTAAAGCGGAAATTTAGGGCAATATTGAAATTGTATTTAACTAATTGTAACTATTGTAACTAATTGAAGTAAATCGAAACACACTATTCCCGCATAGATTGTCAAGAGGACGTATCAGCAATGCTTCAGGACCGGTTGATGGTATTAAGTTAAAAAATTCATCAAGTGTTGAAGGGGATGTTGAAAAAAAAGGTGCTATGTGCATACTGCTACTAATGCTACTACTGCTGCTACAATTATTGCCACTACACAAGCTAAGGGCATTCAGGTGAAGCTTCCAAGAAATATTTAGGAGGATGGTGAACTAAATCAAAACGAACTATGATCATGTAGATTGTCAATAGGTTGACAAAGTAATATCACAATAACGGCTTACATTATTAAGTTAGATCTTTCAGGGTAAGTTGTGACGCATTTTGAACTAGCTAGAAGACACTATGTGTATACTTTTGATGCTACTTCTACGGTTACTGTAGCTAATGACACTAAGGGCATTAAGTTGAAAAGTTCAGGGGAGTTTTATTTAAACTAAAAAACCATACGCATACAAATATTAAAAGGGTATATGAGCAATATCATAGGCAGCGCTGTTTTATTATAGGTAGTAATTTCACTGATATTTTAAAGGAGCTAATTTGATTGGAAATTCAAAGTTTAAGTGCCCTTTTTAAGAGTCAAAAGGGATTGGCGGGCAATCAGCCCTCTTCTTTAGCTCATAATTTTCCAAACACTTGCAATCAAAATTTAAGAAAGCCATTTTGTTCAGCATAGCTTAACGGTCTTGTAACTGTATCTCTAGGACTATTGCGTAGATCAAAACCCACAGTTATACAATTTTCCCATTATGTTTAAAAACTAAATGATGCCTTAAAATTAAATAAAAAGCACTGTGTGTATGCTGATTACCAATACCCAAGAACGACTGAGGGTATTATATTCAAACTTTCAGGGCTACTTCTATTGCTACTTCTGCTCTTAAAATTTAACTGAAGTAAAAGAATGTAAGTGTATCCAAGCCGTCAAAGAACATAGATAGATTTTTTTTGTGAATGGTATCAAGTTCTATTTTTCAGGTCAACTAGAGGAGGTATATAACTAAATTAAACACTACTATTTGTGTCTAAATTTTTAAAAGGGTGTATGTTGTTGAGAAAGTTTTTAATGTTTTCACTTTTATTACTTTAATAAATCGAATATTAATAACAGTTTAAGAAACAAATATTACCATATGTATATTAAACTAACAATGCACATTCATTTGTTTGTTTTTTTTCAGTAAAGTGTAAATTATGTTCTGGCCTTGGGAAGGCATAGGGGTTTTGAGCCTTACTCATGTTAATTTCTGCTTGTTTTGAGTTTCGGTTATTTATTGTAATTTCTGTTCGTTTTGGGTTTCATTTATTTATCGATCCTGATTTTATATGATTGGTTTTATTTTTGCTCATTTTGGGTTTAAAGGAGTTATTTACTTTTCTTGGAAAAACTTATTTTTTGGAAAAAGTTTTCTTAATAAAAAAAAATTTCAGAGCCATCCGCTAGAAATTATAGTGCAGACGCCAAATATGGTAATCCAGCAATTGAATATAAGGAGTCTGACGCCAAATTTAGCTCAGAAAACGATGATCAGTTTCAAAACGGTAAGCTTTATTTTTCACGAACTTTTTTTATAAGGATAGATTAGTATTTATATGTCTCCTGTTTACCTTATAGACAAGTGAGACTGTGGGTGCATTCCAGGTTCCACGAAAAATAACTAAAAGTTGCTAAAACGATTTTTTTCCCAGCTGACATGGTCGCAAAGGTTGGATCGACAAAAAAGAAAGTTGGAATTTACTTTTGTAGTAACTTTTACAACAGGTAGTTAACTGGTATCTTTAGTCAGGGTAATCTCAACATTACCATCATCGATATTGCTCAGATTTAGACGTATTGAAAATGCTATTAGAGGGAAAGAGAGGTGGATACAATTGAAAATTATGCCCATAAAAGAATATCAATTAGAAAAGCCAGAGCTCAAGGTGTTTTTTCATAGTTGAAAGGGGTTTGGAAGAATAGGAAGATAATTCTGCGAACCGAGATTTTAATATTGGAAGCTACAATGATGACAGTGGTCAAATATGGTTCTGAAGCATGGGCGCTCCGGAAAACGGAGGAAGATTTGCCAGATGTTTTCCAGAGGTTTTGGGTTGTTTCACAGAGTTCTACGGATTGTTTTGGATACCTGGCTGACTGACCGTATTTCAAACAGTAGGCTGTACGAACAGTGTGGTTCAGTCCCGCTTTTTAGGGCTATAATGAGATTAAAGGTTGATGTGGATAGGGCACATTTTGCGGATGAAGGATGACAGATTGACAAAGATTATCCTTTTTAGCCAACCGTCTAGGGCTAAACGGAAAGCAGGCCGTCCATGGTTGGGTTGGGAGGATGTTGTAAAAGAAAGATTTAGGGGAAAAGGGAACTTCCTGGGACAGTGTAAAGAGGAGGGCTTTGAATAGGTTAGGATAGAAGAGGAGCGCAAGTAGCTGTGGTGGCCTCAGGCGGCTTGGTAATGCTGTGAGCTGTTAGCAGTAGTTGTGGTAGTTAACTCACATCATTCTCGGTAGATGTAAATTTTAAGTAAGTTTTCTAGTTTATGTAAAGCTTGTACGGTTCACAGCATCACAGCCTGGAATGCCCCCAATGACAACTGTTACCGACAACTGAGTGATATAGAAAGTTTGTTAATGATTAAAATCCGAGAGTATGTTTGCTTTGAACTGACCATCAAAAACTAAAATCTAGATACAGCTTAAGGGACATGACGTGATGAAAATTTTTAACCTCACTATCAACATAATGAAAATAGTGTCTTCAAAACTCTAGCCTCCAAAACATCTTCTTTCCGAGTAATATTAAGTTTGGTTTCACTGATACATAACCTTTCCATCATTTAATCTTTATGTTTTTTAATAACTGTTTTTTAATTGCTATTACATTATCTTTTTTATAATTGTATTATTATTATTCCATTTAGTAGTTATTTTGGCGTCATTATTAGTATAATAATTATTTAAATGGTAGTTATTATTATTGCTATTGTCATTATATTTATCATATTTTATTAGTGATTGTATCATTTGTTCTTAATTCGTTGTAGTTATTTGTCAACTCAAATTTGGAGTGGATCCATAATATAAATTGTGCTGGTCCGAAACCTATTGTGAAGATTTATCCATCTTGTAGTATAGTTCAATACAAAGGCTGCGTAATTTAGTCTGGAGAGTCTAGAAAATTTTTGCATAAAATCTTTGAAAAATAATTTTTTTTCAAAACCAAATACTAAAAAAGAATAAATAAGATTAAGAGAATCAAGACTTTCTTTTTTGTGAACAAATTGAAAGTGACTGTAAACTGTAGTGCCTAAACTCCAAAGTCTACTATTTTAAGTGGAAATCTCTGCTTTGGGGTTCTCAGACCTCATGTGTATTTTTGATCAATATGGCACCCCGTTTGGGGACACTTCCCCCTTTTCCTTTAATCAATAAAATTTTCCAACACTAACAGCATTTGATGGATGATTTTTTCGATTTTTTTTTCTCACACATTTCGCCTTTTATCGAAGTTTTTCTAATTTGGGGTCTTTCGAAATTTTGCCCCTCCTCAAAATAGGTTACTGTGTAGGTGCCTGACTTGAACCATTCGTTTTCTAACTTTTGAATGCCCCTTTCAGTATAAATAATTCATGTTATATCCTTTTCAGTCATTTGGCAATGGTTCTTGGCCCCATTGCTATATACGACCTAAGTTATAGAAGCAAGTATAATTTGGCTTCCTCTCATCCCCTCTTAGTGGTTGAATAGCTTGCTTAAAAATAATGTCAGAACTTATATTCTCCCTTATGATTAGAAGTAATTTACTCTTCGCCAAATGACTCATAAATTGCTATTGAATGAACATTATGAACTATACCGTCTAATGCATTTTTTGTTCAGTCGCTATTACCATTTTATTTCCATAAATTTTCTTAATTACTTCGGTTTTATAGAGAGTTACTCAGTAATGTGTAACTTCAAACAAAAAAAGTGACTGTCTTAAAAGATTATTGTTTGTCACTTTGCGGAAGAACAGGGCCGTATCCAGGATTTTTGTTCAGGGGGGGTTTTACTAATTTTTGACTTTTTTTTTTTGGGGGGGGGGGGGGGAGTTACTAATTTTTGACTCAGTTTTTGACTAATTTTACTGATTTTTACCTAGGTTTTACTAATTTTCGACTTATTTTCGGACTCGGTCAAAAATTTCGGGGGGTGGGGGGGGGTTCAAACTGGGTAACCCCCCTGGATACGGCCTTGCAGCCAGATACGGCCTTGCGGAAGAATGTTGCTTAAGAAAAAAATATTTGCCCTGTTGTGTCAATTAACGAAAATTCGGGAGAGGGGAGGCGGGTGGTAAACGGGAAAACGAATATTTCAATAAAAATACCCCCAAAAAGGTGTTTTCAAATGTTTGTGGGGGAGCTCAGGGGGAATATGCCCCCTGGCCCTCTCCCAATTTGCGTCACTGCATTTTCCGTTAAGAAATATGGGGAATAAAGTCCTGTCTAGACTAGATACCCTATGAGGTACTGCTGCATTATATCTCACCCACCGCTATAGACTGTACAAGGAAACCATACATGGAAACCCGTCAAACGGGTATTTGCTATCTAAATTGATTGCAAAGCGTGATTTCTCATTGCGTTTACAATATTTAAACTGTTGTTTTTTGGGGTTTAGGGGCGGGGTAAAGGAACCTAGGTTAGGTTACGTATTTAATATATGCTATGCTTTACCCCCCCCCCCACCCCCTAATGTGCAAATATATAGCCCAAATTTGTTTCCAAACTATTATGTTTTCATCCTATTTTATTTCATTGGCATTAACCAAACTTGACTTCTTTCGTGTATTAAATAAAAAAAACAAGTTTTTTAAACTGAAAGTAAGGAGCGACATTAAAACTTAAAACGAACAGAAATTATTCTGTATATGAAAGAGACTGTCCCCTCCTCAACGCCTCGCTCTTTACGCTAAAGTTTTTTATTGTTTTAAAAAATAAAGTTGTGAGACAGAGTCAAAATTTAGCGTAAAGAGCGAGGCGTTGAGGAGGGGACAGTCTCTTTCATATACAGAATAATTTCTGTTCGTTTTAAGTTTTAATGTCGCTCCTTACTTTCAGTTTAAAAAACTTGTTTTTTTTTATTTAATTTTTGAACATTTTTGAATAAATGCAGGTTTTGATCTTGGCTCACCGTACATGAATAATTAAAACAAAATTTTCATATTAATTTACTTTTATTTAGTTAAATGGTTTTCTCGAAACTTGTTTAATTTTGTTTACGAACGTTTTTATTAGTAATAAATATACGTAACTTACGAATTAACTTACGTAACGAACTTCTATATTCATATATTTTTAATACATTTATAAGGGGTTCGCCCCCTAGTCAATACCTTGCTCTTTAAGTGAAAGTTCAAATTTTGTTCCAATTCTTTAGAAATGACCGCTTAATCACAAAGGCCGTTAATTAGAATAAATAGCTCTTATGAAAGTACTAAAAAATTCTTTGGCTTAAAGAGCGAGGCATTGACTACGGGGTGAACCCAATTATATATGTAATATTTTCTGTTCGTTTAAAGTTTCGATGTTGCTGCTGTTGCAGTTGAAATACTTGTTTTTTTTATATTAAATTTATGATCTTTTTTTAACTAATGCTGGGAAGGTCCGGCGTCCCCTTCATAGCAATGTCCCTTCCCCCATGAAAACTTCCTTCATGCAAAGATCCTCCCACATAACCCCTGACCCACCCCCACCCCCCACTACCAGGAAAAATCTCCCCTGAAAACGTCTGTATACTTCCAAATAACCAATACTATATGTTAACATTGGGTAAAGTTCATAACTTTCAGCCCTCCCCCCGGGAAGTTCGGGGGATTAAGTCATCCTAAAAGACATATTTATAATATTTTCAAACATGCTGAACAAAATAGCTATCTCAAAATTTTGATCAGGTGACTTTGGGAAAAAAATGAGCGTGGGAGGGGGCCTAGTTGCCCTCCATTTTTTTTGGTCACTTAAAAAGGGCACTAGAACTTTCAATTTCCATTCCAATGAGCCCTTCCACGATATTCTAGGACAACTGGTTCGATACGATCGCCCCTGGGAAAAAAAAAAACAAAAAACAAACAAACAAATAAACACGCACCCGTGATCTTTCTTCTGGCAAAAAATGCAAAATTCCACATTTTTGTAGATGGGAGCTTGAAACCTCTACAGTAGGGTTCTCTGATACGCGGAATATGATGGTGTGATTTTCATTAAGTTTCTATAACTTTTAGGGGGTCTTTCCCCCCTTTTTCGAAAATCAGCCAAATTTTCTCAGGCGCCTAACTTTTGATGGTTAGGATTAAACTTGATGAAACTTATATATTTGAAATCAGCATTAAAATATGATTCTTTTGATGTATCTATTTGTATCAAAATACCGTTTTCTAGAGTTTCGGTTACCATTGAGCCGGGTCGCTCCTTACTTACAGTTCGTTACCACGAACTGTTTGATAGCGGTGTGTGAGATATAACGCACCAGTACCTCCTATGATATAACAAGCGAACTTGACTTCATTTTTTTTCTCAGAATTAAATTAAAATATACTAGTGTTAGCAGGGCCGTATCCAGGATTTTTGTTCAGGAGGGGTTTTACTAATTTTTGACTTTTTTTGGGGGGGTTTACTAATTTTTGACTTAGTTTTCGACTAATTTTACTGATTTTTACCTAGGTTTTACTAATTTTCGACTTATTTTCGAGTCGGTCAAAAATTTTGGGAGGGGTTCAAACCGGGTAACCCCCCCCCCCCTGGATACGGCCTTGAGTGTTAGATATGAAAATCAAGAGCCAAGTTAAAGCTTAAAATGTCCAGATATTTCTCCCCAGTTGATAAACGTTTTATTTACCTATTATCTTTCAAGAATATGTACCGGAAATCCTGCTGTTTAAATTAAAGTAGATTAACGAAATGAAACCTTTTATTCTCCAAGGGTTGCAATAAAGGCTTAAGGACAATTCACAAAGATATTTTCTAATACCGAGACTTCAATAGCGCTAATTTGAGCCAATCAGAATTCTTGATGAGTTTCTTGATTGGCAGTAAAATTCTGTGGAAAATTTTCATTGGCTCAAATTAGCTCTAGCTGAATTTCGTATTAGCAATATCTCATTGTGAATGAGCTATCGGTGTGTGGCACAGAATTCTGGAAACTAGCGCTATTCTGAGACGTGATCCCTTTTGACACTTGAGAAGGACACTAGGAGTTTAAACTTTCGCCCTTGAACTTTTCACGACACTGGTGCAATGAGGGTACCCTTGGGGAAAAACAAAAATCAAAACACGTATCCATGACAATTCTTCTTGTGAGAAAATGTGAAATTTTGTAGTTTTAAAACCAAGGGCTTGAAACCCTCATTTTGGGGCTATCAATCAAGTTGGATTTGATATTTTATTTTATCTATATCAATTTAATCGACATAACGAACAAATTATCCAAATTTTCTTGCGCTCATAAGTTTTCATGGTTAACTTCAAACTGAATGAATTTTACGTATTTGAAATCAGAGTAAATATTGAGTTCTTTTTATAGATATATTGTACTCCACCTTGTGTCCTCTATAAATCCTACTTATATGCTTGCCTTATTTTTTGAAGAAAGTTGTGTTTTAAGAAAACATTTTACGCGGAATCAGCCCAAAGGGCTTGAGAAATGAGTGAAGCTCCCATGAAAACTTATCACTTAAATCAAAATAAGAAACTTTTTAGTACTGTACAGAAACACTGCTTGACTAATGGAAGCCTAGGAATAATGAACTGTGTCTAAATTCATGCACCTGCTCAGGAATTTCTCGGGGGGGGGGTCAAGAAAGAAAAAATAATAGGTGAATTGCGTGGATAGTCTAGGAAGTGCGGAAAACCTCCACGCTAACAAGAAACTATTAAAGTCATTTTCCAAGATACTGTCTAATCCATCGTTACAATTATTGAGAAAATTTCTATTTATTCATTCTTGAAAGGGATATTTAAATTATGTTAGCGTAAAATTCTGTCTAGTTGCCTTCTGTTTGTTGGAGAGATGGGGGATAAAGTACGGAGGGATCATGGGCCCATTTTGTTGGTCGAATCACTCAGGTTGATGTCCTTTCCACGTTTTTGGTTTCAATAAGGTACTACATGTCTATGTTTCTGCTTAAAAGTTGGCAGTTCGGGAGAAATAGTGCTGGTTTTGCTTAGCTCTTTTTTACACCAAGTCAAGTTAGCCTTTTCTTTTATAGTATCAGAACCTAGTTAGTTTTGTAAAGGAAAAGAAATTAGGTCGTTTTAGAATTTACTCATCCTACAATTTCTTTTATGTCTTAGGCTACCACAACTTTGAAGTTAATTTTCTTGCCCCAGGCAACTTTCTTATATCATTACTAAGAGAGGAGCAAAAAATCTTCAGTTTTCTCAGCAATCAGAAAACTATTTAGCTTAGAAGACATATGTGATACCATTCCTCTCTATTTCAGTCCCAAACACAAAATGAAATGAGAGATTCAACCAAACTCATAAAAAGGAATAGGTTGTAAAAGCAGATGGCAGAACTTTCAGGCCATTTGGAAAAGACTTTTTCGGGGTTTGACGAATTGAACACATATGGAGGCCAACCCGAAAAAGTCTTTTCCAAATGGCCTGAGTGGCACGAAAAAGTCTTGGCACGAGTGGCAAAAAGATCAAACGAGTGGTGTAGGATTGGTGATGATGAGTTTTATTTTTACTGCAAAATATGCAGGGAAAACTTTAGCTGTCGCAAAAGCTTATACAAATTGAATCAGCATGCTTTGTCGGACGAGCACAAGACAGCCAGTGATCTGCCTCAATTCGCTATAGTTATTATTGCGCGGATCTGCTAGGCAACAGTTCCAATCAGAAGACCCATCATCAAGCAATGGAAGTAAAACTCATGAGATGATTTTTGACAAAGATGCTGCTTACAAAGCAGAAATCATCTGGATACTCAAGTCCTTGCAATCTTCTATGTCTGCAGCTTCATTTGACGGAATCACTGATGTCTTTGAAGCAATTTTCCTTGATAAGCCACCACCCAGGATGTCAATGAGTGCAAAGAAAGCCATATGCTTTATAACCGATGCACTTCACCCACATTATAGACAGAATCTTATGAAGGATATAGGTGAAGCTCACTTTGTTCTTCAATACGACGAAGCAATGAAACAGCAAAGGAATAAAAGAGCTACAGATTAAAGTGGAGATCAAGTTGTGAGCCGCCATCTGGTGGACTTCCTTCACGGGGCATGCAACAAGTGAGGACATTGTAAAAAAAAAAAACTGATGGCATGCATTGGGAGCAAGAATCTACCTCTTGCAAGACTAAAAAGGATAGGTAGCGATGGGCCTAATGTCATTAAAAAGGCGTGGTCGCAAATAAATGCATTGAAGAAGAAAATCTTTGAAAGAGCTTTTGAACATTGGAACGTGTAACATCCTTGTTGTGCACAACGCATTCATGAAAAGACTCTAGGAATTTAGCAAGGAGTTATTTGACTTAATTGTCCTCTTGAGGCATTGTTTCTTTGGCTGGGCTGCACGATGCGACGATTCTTGATGATACCAGAAAAAAGGCGTCCCTTACAATAGTTTCATTCAGCACGTCCCAAAAAGGTGGCTGATGTTGTTGAGAGATGCCTGCTGTTCCTGCTGCTAGCTGAGAAATTGATCAGTGACCAGCACTTGTGGGGTATTTTTTGCATTAAGTGTCATCAAAGAAACACTTGACGAATTTCGTGTTAGCAGAAAAGTATCTCAAGATTGTAAGCTACCTAAAAAAGAAAGATATGCTTGCAGAACTCAAATTTGTGTATTCACCAACTGAGCTTTTTACGAAATTCACAGCAGCGTTTCAGAAGAACGAACCCCTTCTGCACGCTCTTCATGCCCAGCTGAAAATTTTTTTCTCGCTGATTGGCGAGATATCAGAAACCCGACATTCTCATGTCTGCTGATGAAATTTTCTACCACTTTGCTTAAGAACTTGGACAACTATTTGCAGGACACTATTGCAGGTGAGCCGGTTCAGTTTGCGTTAAATGCTCAGAAACTCACCTTGGCAGAAAGACAAGGGTTCCGTCGAAGGATGCGACGACATTTCAAGGCGAGTTCCGAAAACTTGGTCAAGAAATTCCCCATATCTCTTCTAATATCCCCCTCGAAGTGCTCTCGAAGGTGCCTGGATCTTACGGAAAAGAACAAAGCTAGAAGTCTATCATGTATAGCTTGGCTTGCTCGAGAGTTTCCTGTAGGAGTAAGTGTTGATGATGTTAGAAGTGAGCAAGACCGTACCCAAGATTTTTTTTTGGGGGGAGGTGGGGGGGGGGTTACACGAAAAAACCTCAAAAAACACATACAAAATTTGTTTATATCTATTTTGTTACGTTTTTACGAGTAAAAAAAACATTTCGGGAGGGGTTCAAACCCGTCATTCCTCCCTCTGGGCACGGCCTTGGAAGTGAATGGATATTGCTGCAAGCCGAGAACTCAATAGAAGAAACGCCATCACGCGTCGATCATCACTGACATCAAATCTTCTCTATGACCGATGCTTTTAGTGGGCAAAAGTGTGCGCTTTTGTTGAAGCTTGTAAAAGCTGCGTTGACATTATTGCACGGATGTGCTGGCGTAGAGAAGGGTTTTTCGCTCCAGGAAGACTTCTTCCGTCAGACAGAGTCTCCATGTCAGAAAGAGTCCTAAATGCGAAGCAGTGTGTGATTGACGAATTGAACACATATGGAGGCCAACCCGAAATGTTTCTTATTCCCAAAGAATTGTCGACTTTGGCTAGGCTGGCTTTGTCAAAATACCAAGACTGTGGAGGGCAAGGAAAAAGAGCAAGCTGCTGAACGGAGTGTCCAAGACCAGGAGAAAGAAAGGGAACTGAACCTAGTTGATATCTCTAGCAGCAAAACGAACTAGATATATTTCAGGAATCATTGCACAAAAATCGGGCCTCTGAAAAACAAAAACGAGCAATTGTTGATGCCCTCTTGAAAGAAGCCACTGATCACTTATTGAGAATGTTGGCTTCAAAGAATTTCGGGGACATCACCTTGGCCAATTCTCTACTAGAGAATGCCATGAAAAAAAGAAACAGATGTAAAAGAGCGGGCTGAAAAGGACGTACAAAATAGGAAGTTGGACCTGATAAGCAAGTTCACAAATATCTTAAAGAAGTCGAAGAAGGGAATAGGTTAGCTTGCAAGCTGAAGTCTTATGGATTGTTTTTACTTTTTTTCTAGTCTGGAAGTTGCTTTTTTTTATGTTTTAGATAAACATAACTGAAAGTTCGAACAAAAAGAAAATGGAAAAACAAAGACAACTTACCCGTCTCCAGAGAAAATGAGTTATTTCCGAGGCTCATGAACTTGATGATACTTAGGTGGCTTGGCCACCGTTTCTGATTCATGAGCAAAGGAATGTTTTGACTATGAATGGCGATTATAACTCCTTTCTACTTTGGCCCATATTGGTCCCTTCTTTCACCCCTAAAAGTCCCTTGACAGGTTGTCAATTCCCTTTTCTAATAAGCAGGAATCATTCTGAGCCCTGACAATGTCTTAGCACACGTAAATGAGCCTATTTTGACCGTAGAGAAAAAAATTTTGGAATAATCTCGAATGAATCACTTGCCATCATCTCTATGTTGGAGAGTAACTTTCGCTACTTTTAGTTTCCTACTGCATAGAGACGCCAAATGACCAAAAGTAGCAATGTGAAAGAACCTTATAGCATTAAGATCTAGCTTTAAACCAAAAATGATCAATGGGAAATACTTCAGATATTTCAAGAATTCTCCCGTTCAAATGAAGTATCTGAAACCATCCCTAGCTCTCTATTTCCATTTAATGACTGAAAGCTCTCTCAAAATCCTTCTTTCTTTTCATTTAATAAGTCTCAAGTATGAATATAGACGACCTTTGAAGTGTCCTGTCCAGGAGATAAATCAGTTAAACAAATGGACGAGAAAACTTTGAATTTCGAAACTTGGACCTTGTTTACCCCAGAATAGTGCTTTTCGGACATTTCCTCATGGCAACATCCTGTTAGTCGAGGGTGCCTGTATAAATTGTTCTTGATGCCCAGCCTATAAATGTGATTCCAGAGAGGGTTTGCGGCAAAAGTTTTAAAATTGTTTTTCAGGAAGTGCTATTTCTTTTCTAAACATTTAAAAATATCGTACTTGTACATTTTAATTCTCGCGGTGTAACCCCATTTAAGACAAAGATAAAAACTTGTGCACTGAAACTATCCGTACATTTCTAAATTACTGATCCACTGATACATTACCTTTGAGCAAGGCCGTATTCAGGGGGGTGTTCTTAATCAGACCCCCCCCCCCCGAAGCGATTCTTAATCATACATAACATATATATATATATATATATATATATATATATATATATATATATATATATATATATATATATATATATATATATATATATATATATATATATATATATATATAATATATATATATATATATATATATATATATATATATATATATATATATAAAATATATATATATATATATATAAAATATATATATATATATTATATATATATATATATATATATTATATATATATATATATATATATATATATTATATATATATATATATATATATATATATTATATATATATATTATATATATATATATATATATATATATATATATATATATATATATATATATCTATATATATATATATATATATATATATATATATACCTAGTTCTATATCCTCTTTCCGTAGTACAGTAGTGCCAAAGGCTTGGTTATTAAATTATACAATTGGTTGTGACGATAAAAAAAGTGTGAGATCTGGTTTTACTTTGAAGTATCTTGGCCTTTCTGTGTGGAATTCGCGTCCTTTGAGTATTAGGGTGGCTGAGCATCTCTCAGAGTTTAAAAAGAGATTAAAATAGTATTTTGGGGGAATAAGTTGTAGTTGTTTTTTAGTTTTTTTATTTTAGTTTTCTTAGTTTTATTAGTTTAGGATGTTTTTAGGAATGTTTATGTAGGGAATCGGTAGGCCTTAGCAAAAATTAAATTTTTCCCTTGCTTAGTGATTTATATTTGTAATGGCTTATATTTTTTGTTTATTATGTTAAATAAAGTCAAGTCAAAGTACAAGAAAAGGCACCAAATATATTTTTTTCTTCCTTTTTTAAGATGAAAAATCCTTTCGTTTGCTTAACATCACTATCTAATTTTTTCCCGTCCTTTTAGATTTGAAAGACAATCAAGAGAATGATTCACAAACCTATTTGGCTGTAATAGTTGGAATATTAATGGCGCTAAGTTTAATTATGGCTGCTGCTATCTTTTTTATCACTTTCCGTAATAGAACTGGAAAGTCACTTAATGGTAGCGCATTGCCTTCGAAAGCTGGGTGGCCCGTCCATGGCTCTCTCTTTGAGAACGAATATCACAAACAAAATGGTGGAATGTCCCTTGACTCTGCCGCAACTCAGCTTCTGGTGACTTCAGGTGGTGATTCACTGATTATGAAAAGACCAAATTTAGTATATCAAGAACCACGCAGTGATTCAAGGCCTTCTCCTTATTATAGCTATAGCACCTTACTAAGTCAAGGGACTATAAGACCTGATTTACGATACAAGGACACAAGTGGTAAGTTCTTTAATATTTCATTTATACATTGTGAGCGATTCAATGCCTTCTCCTTATTATAGTTATAGCACCTTACTAAGTCAGGGAACAATAAGGCTTGATTTACGATATAGCTATAGCACCTTACTAAGTCAAGGGACAATAAGACCTGATTTACAATACAAGGAAACAAGTGGTAAGTTCTTCAATATTTCATTTATACATTGTGAGAGATTTAATGCCTTCTCCTTATTATAGCTATTGCCGAGGCTATTGCACCTTACTAAGACAGGGAACAATAAGGCCTGATTTAAGATATAGCTATAGCACCTTACTAAGTCAAGGGACAATAAGGCCTGATTTAAGATATAACGACGTAAGTGGTAAGATCTGTAAGATATCATTCATGCATTGTGAATACCTTTTTTCCAATCCTTATTCACAGGGTATTGCAGTAATGACGCATGTTTCGGATAGATATTGTCTCAAGTGGGAACATTTTGGAGTTGGGTTTAAATTAAAAAAAAAAAAAACGTGAAGAATATTAGAAAGTGTAAGAAATGTAATAACAGTCCCGATATTTCAGGACATGGGCCCAAAGACCGACAGCTAGTATACTTTCCTGATTCAAAGAGATACATTAAACTATCCTTATCATAATGACTAATGCTTTTTAGGGAGAATAATACATAAGCGCCCGTTTGGGGGGGGACTTTCTGGACGCTCATTTAAATACGCATTTGCTATTTTGAATTCTTACCTCTGGCTTGTTAAAGTTTTTATCAGTTCAACCTGGTGATGGCCAGCCCAAAAATTATCCCTAAGTTGCATTACTTTTGTTGAGTAAGCTTCAATTTCAGCATATTCTGCGAATTCAAACCTTTATTTGCTTTTTATTTATTAGAAAAATTAGGACTTAAAATTTTTACTACCAACAACTATTATTTACCATCTGGTCAGCGCCAAATGGGCTCTTGAGCATGGCAAGAGCTCTCTTAAATAACTTCCGACAGCCCCTATCTCCTCTCAATTAACTCCTTAGTTATCTGATATGCCGTCTTGTATTTAAAACGAAGTTTGATTGACATCCTATCCTCCCAAGATCTCAGCTAATTTGAAAGGATGCTTCCCAAAAGGGGTTGTAGACTAATCTAAATAATTTGCGACATAAAGAAACACAGCAGTGGCTAAGGGGGAGGGATGTGGGGACAAGAGTCGGCCATTTAATCTTTTATTGTACCGTGACTATAAAAAGCGCTTTGAACAGACTATGTTATTGAAATAACAAAGCTCACACCTTTTCTGGATAGTGGTGCTGTTTCACCTCTTTAAGGTGCAAAAGTCCCGCAAGATATATATGATCAAGGGAATCATTTCTTTGACTTAATCAAAATAATGCAAGAAGAGAGTTTCTTTGAAGTAATAAGGCCATTCACAATGAGATTTTATTAATGCCGAAATTTTGCTAGTGCTAATCTGTGCCAATCAAAATTTGTCATGGAACTAAACTTAAATCTCTAAATCTCAAGGAAAAATAGCTAAATCTTGGTACTAGTAAAATATTAAATAAAAAAAAAACAAGTTTCTTTTAACTGAAAGTAAGGAGCAGCATTAAAACTTAAAAAGAACAGAAATTATTGCGTATATAAAGGGGGTTGCCCCCTCCTCAACACCTCGCTCTTTACGCTAAAGTTTTTTAGTACTTTAAAAAACGTCTCTTTGTTCTAATTAAAACGGCCCTTGTGTTTCAGGAGTCATTTTTAAGGAATTGGGACAAAATTCAAACTTTAGCGTAAAGAGCGAGGTGTTGAGGAGTGGGCAGTCCCCTTTATATACGTAATAATTTATGTTTGTTTTAAGTTTTAAAGTTGCTCCTTACTTTCAGTTGAAAAAAAACTTGTTTTTTTATTTGATTTCTGATTGTTTTTCAAATACCGCCAGGAATTCTGACCCCCCCCTCCATAGACAAGCCACCTCCCCATGGAAACATCCTCTAGACAATTCAATCCCTGGGAAAATTTACCCCGGACATTACTTTTAACCACTCTGCGTTTAAAATTGAGCCGGAAAAGACAAAGAAAGACATATAAAAAGAATTTTGTATAAGAATTCTGGCAAATTCCCCCAGTGTATAATTTCCCCTGACAAGTTCACTCCCTGGAAACTTCCCTCCCCATGAAAAATTCTTCCGTGGGAAACCCCCAGAAGATAATTTGCCCCCCCCCCCCCGCCCGAAAATGTATGCCTACATCCCAATAACAAATACTATGCGCAAACAATGGGCAAATTTTATAACTTAAAGACCTTTCCCCTGGGCCTTTGGGGGGGGGGGGGGTATGTTATACAATTATTGGGCCTTTTGACTATGATAAACAAAATGGCTCAAAATTTCGATCGGGCGATTTTGGGAAAAAAGGGCGGGAGAGGGGGCCTAGTTTCCCTCCAATTTTTTATTCACTTAAAAAGAACACTAGAACTTTTAATTTCCGTTTGAATGAGCCCTCTCCCTATATTCTAGGACCACTGGGTCGATACGATCACCCCTGGGAAAAAAACTAAATAAAAAACAAACAAATAAACATGCCTCCGTGATCTTTTTTCTGGCAAAAATACAAAATTCCACCTTTTGCAGATAGGACCTTGAAACCTCTACAGTAGGGCTCTATGATACACTGAATATGATGGTGTGAACAGTTCGTTGCCACGAACTGTTTCATCATTGTTAATTGGCCTTTAGCCTTCCAGACAAAATTCTTTTCATTCAAGACGTACACAGGACAGTCTTATCGCTTCACCAAAATGAAACCCTCTGGCGGAGGGGCAGGGAGGCTGAAGTCTGGGTTTAAGCAAGTATCGGATTTTTTGTGCTGCTTTTAAATATACAAGTTTCATCAAGTTTCATCCTATCCATCAAAAGTTACGAGTTTGCCTTATTTTCGGAAAAAGGGGGAAACCGAAGATTCATAGAATCTTAATGAAAATCACACCATCAGATTCAGCGTATCAGAGAACCCTACTTTTGAGGTTTCAAGCTCCTATCTGCACAAATGTGCAATTTTGTATTTTTTGCAAGAAGTAAAGATTGCGGATGTGTGTTAATTTTTTTTTCCCCGGGGGTCATCATATTGACCCAGGGGTCTTAGAATTTTGCAATAGGGCTCCCTCGAACGGAAATTAAAAGTTCTAGCGCCCTTTTTAAGTGACCACAAAATTGGAGGGCAACTAGGCCTCCTCCCACGCTCGTTTTTTCCGAGAGTCACCCGATTAAAATTGTGAGATAGCTATTTTGTTCAGCATAGTTGAAATACCTGATAACTATATTTTTCAGGACGACTTAATCCCCCACAGTCTCCGGGGGAAGGCTGAAAGTTATGAATTTTGCCTATTGTTTATAAGATAAGATAAGATTTATTCTTCATTAAATACACATACAATGATACATGTTATTATTCCCCCAAAGGCTCATTGGCCTGTAAAGGAGGGGGAAGACAAATGATTTACTTACTCAGAGATGAAAAACAAAACAAAATTTAAAATGATCACTTACTCACAAACATAAGAGCAAAAGGAGAAGAAAAGAAAATATAGATAAAAAAAACTATGGGAAAAAATAGAATAAATAAACTCAATTAATTCAGTAGATTAAAGTTACTAAAATAAAAATAATAAAAAAATTATAATAATAAAAAAAAGAAAAAAAATAACTTCTACGAAGCCAAAGAATTTTTAACAATTTTTTTAAACGAACCAAATGAGTGGCACCTTCGACCCGATTCAGGCAACTTATTCCAAACAATATGGCACGCCATTAGAGGATTAAAACCTAACCTGATGCAAGGAGTAAATGGAACTTGAACATGATTTGTCATATTGTGAAGATTATGATTATTTTGATCAGAGGTAAAATATAGCGGGACACTTAGGGGTCGGGGGAGGTCACCATGAAGCTGAGAAAAAGTAAAGCATGCGCATGAAAGAATGTATAGTGACTGAAGATCATGCAATGGGATAACTATTGAGCGATTAGTTTCCTGAATGAAGTGTCTAGCTTTATTGTAAACCTTAAAAAGTGGTTTTAACAGTGAAGGAAAGGTTGACATCCACACTATTGGACAATAAGAAACGTAAGATTGGATCAAGCAGTGAAAAAGGATTTTCAAAATTGATCCAGGAAAAGTATGTCTAAGTTTCCCTAAAATACTAAGACTCCTGCATATCTTTATTTTAATAAAATCAATGTGACGTTTGAAAGATAGGTTTTCATCAACAAGAACACCCCAAAAAACGAACATATCGATCTTTAGATCTATGAATTATTCCATTTGGCTGGTGAATTTCTGATAACTGGGGATAACCCTGAGAAACACGCGAAAAAAATAAAAAAAACTGGACTTAGAAAAATCTAGGGTAAGATAATTAGCATCAAGCCACAAAATTACCCTCCAAATCAAATTTTCCAAATTTAATCGAAGCTCTGATTCGCAGTTTCTCGAAGTGCCAAGTGTGCTGTCATCAACAAAACAAACAAGGACATCAGAAAAAGGCGAACTATAGTTGCCACAATGGGCAAGGGAAGGCTCAGGATGACAAGTCTACAGCAATTAATAAGTTTCTGCTTTTTTACAACATAATAAAGATCATTTGCATAAATCAAAAATAGCACAGGCCCTAAAACTGATCCCTGGGGGACGCCAAAATTCACTTGTGAGGGTGACCGGAAAAGTGGATCAACGGAAATTAACCTATCCTTCAAATAAGACTGAAACCAAGAAAATACATTTCCCCGTATGCCAAAATGAAACATCTTCGATAGAAGAATTTCATGGGTTAAGGAATCGAAAGCCTTACGAATATCCAGGAATATAGCAGCCGGAATCAATCCCGAATCTAACGCAGAATGAATAAAATTCAAAAGGGTCATACAGGCATGTTCAGTGGAGGGCTTCATTCGGAAACCAAATTGAAAATCATGAAGAAAATTTTTAGATTTTAGGAAAGTAAGGAGACGAGAAAGCATAGCCTTTTCAAATATTTTACTAAATACTGATAAAATTGAAATAGGTCGATAATTTGCCGGATCATTTCTTGATCCCCTTTTACAAAACGATAATCCGAGCACGCTTGAGAGCATCCGGGAAAACTCCACATTCAAATGAAAGATTAACAAGTTTTGTTAGAGGCAAAACTATTGAAGGAAGAATAGATTCCTTCAAACCTATTGAAGGAAACTATTGATAGGGATAGAGTCTGGCCCAGATGAGGACGAGTTTTTCAAGCCATTAACAATTTTAGCAATTTCACTTACTGTTACTGGCTCTAGAAACATAGACTTAACACAAGACGGGCCAAGGTAAGATCTAAAGTCCGGCTTAGGCCGAGACAAAGTAACTGTAGAAGTAATATTCTTACCAATATTAGCGAAGAATGAAGTGAATGCCTCTTGGACATTAAGCTCACCCTCCACAGCTTTATCGCCAATGACCAGACTCATAGGTAAAGAGCTAGATTGAGAACCGGGTTTAAGTACAGAATTGATTACCTTCCAAGTTTTACGAATATCATTGCCACACGCAGCAAAATTATTTAGATAATAGAGAGATTTGGCTTTCCTACACAAGGAATTATATATATTCCGGTAGATCTTGAATTGACAAAGACAAATAGCACTTGCTGAAAGTGTAGCGCATTTATAAGCTCTCCAGACATTATTTTTCCTTCTCCAGCTTTCGAGATGTCTGGATGTCATCCATGGGTTTAGAGGAACAATCTTTTTAGACCTATTATTAGAAGGTGGTACTTTACAAATGCTAAGAATCACCTATTTTATGGTTCCATAAAAAGACTTAAATAAACAAGAAAAATCCTTATCATTATCAAGCAAGCTCCACGAATTTTCCGCTAATTTTGACCCAAGAAGGGATAAATCTTTCTCGCCAAACCTAATAGTATAGGAATCAAATACCTGAGCACGGTTACTCTTCCCCTCTTTAAAGGGGAATCGAGAATATATCGGAAAATGATCGGAGATATCACTAACTAAAATTGAGTTTTCCTTCAAACTAAGCGTAGAGAAGATATTGTCAATCAAAGAAGCTGTAACATTAGTTACTCGCGTGGGGATGGATGTAGATGGTAGAGTTCCTGCGGCAAGCATGGTTGAAAGAAAATCAACCGAAGCCGAAGAGTTTGAATCCATCAAATTTATATTAAAGTCACCCATTATGATTAACTGACACGGATGTTTCAGTATTATGTCAAGTATTTCCTCAAGATTCCGAAGAAACAAGGGAACAGCCCCACTAGGAGAACGATAAACATTGCCTATGATTAGATCAATACCATTAGATCTAATTTCTATAAATTGTGACTTGAAAATACCTTCAAAATTCCTTGATAAGTCATCACGCAAGCAATAATGCAAATTGCAAGATATATACATGGCAAGACCTCCTTTAGCCATCTCGCAGCGGTTTATACGTTCCATTTTGTAACGATGGATATCCAATAGCATTTCATTGCCAGAATCCAAAAAAGTCTCACATAAATCCACAACATCAGGCTGTCCATCCGAAACAATTTGTCTTAAATTATCTATTGACGAGGAGAGACCCTGAATGTTAAGCTGAAGTGCTGTCAGAGAATAATTTCCTTTGGTGACCTCCTCTCCCCCCAAATCCGAAACATATTTACTATTACAAATAGGGTTTTTATTAATCGGACTTTGATTAGCCTGACCCACAGAATTATTTACGATACTAATTACATCGAAATGATTATTTTCAAGCTCGCAAAGCCGACTCTCATGGCTTAAAATATTGACAAAAGCAGGTTTTACTTGGAGTCCATTTAAGTCACCAAATGAACCAAAAAGAAATCTTTACTTAAATCAATTGCAAAAGAAAAACCTGTCAAAGGATTACAAACTCACAAATAACTAATTGCACAGCAGGTATTATTGGAATGAACCATTAGCACGGAAAGAGAAATAAAAATGAAAAAATAAATAAATAAAAATAAAGTAAAAAAATGAAAATCAATGACCTGTGGAAGGCATTTACAAATTAAGAAAAATACTAACAAGTCACATATTAATGCATTCATGCAAATAGTTTATTTCACGTTTTCGAGTTTCACCCGGAACTTTGGCTAGAACTTGTCCATGATCAGACCAAACACTTCTTGGGCCAAAGGTGCTGCAAGCCGCGTTTAATAGATCGCGACGCTTTTTAGTTAGGTTTTAAAACACAAATACACCTGCAGTAGCAGGCATACGGAATCGATTAGCCTTTAAGAGGTGCAATTTTTTTTATATTATTCCCAATAAAATCCTCGGGGTTTTATTGCTGCGGAACGCCTCGGTTTAGACCTATTTGGTTTTTCTCTACTAACTTGTGGTTCGACAAATGGCAGTACTACTGTTGATATCTCTACATAAATATTAGCGCTACGCATTAAAACCATCCCGTGGGGCATCAACCTCATCCCACTAGACCTCAAAACCAGCCCTCTTTCCACGTTTTTTTTTTTCTCATCCCATGGGACCTCAAAACCGGCTCCCTTTTCATGGGTAACCAAACCGCCCTACGAGGCATCAGTACCATCCCACGGGACCTTAAAACCAGCTCCCTTTTCCTGGGTAGCCAAACCGCCCTGCGAGGAATCAGTACCATCTCGCAGTGCAACAAAAAAAAACCATCCCGTGAGGCATCAGTACCATCCCACGGGACCTCAAAACCAGCTCCCTTTTCATGGGTAGCCCAACCGCCCTGCGAGGAATCAGTACCATCTCGCAGTGCCTTCTTATTATCATTGAGTCCAAATTTCACCCTCGTCAACGCAGAAAGAAATTCATCGGAAAAAGAAGACGTGTCTTCTTTCCCCACTATCTGTTCTATCTGTTCATATTGTATTGCAACCTTATACGCATCACCTAAACAAAAAAAAAAAATTCTGCACTATTCTCTAACAAATACCGTCTGATCCTCTCCTTGAATAAATTAAGAGCAAATCTTCCAAGGACTACACCATCATCCCTGGCTTCTAAGGACACCCTACATGACCTTCCTAATTTTTGCATCCTTCTATAGAATAGATATGCCCTTTCATCCTTAAATTGAGCCACGCCTACAAACTCTGCAACCATTTTGCCTACTATTTTGCCTGGGGCATATGCTACAAGTAATCGACGTTTTAAACTTGACAAATTTATAATCGAGGGGAGTCAAATAAAAGAAATGGAAATATGCCATTTATCCTCCACTGTGTTACAAAATCAAAAGCAACCTTTTTGTTATATCCAGATTCCGCCGGATCAAATATAGAAATAATAACTGACATATTGATATCAAAATTTGAAAAAGCAATTACTCTAAAAATTTTAATATTGGTCTTAAACACCGTTCTTTAATTACGGACGCTAAATTTTGGGCAATAACTTCACTTCTAACAACAAGGGTCTAATAAAATTTACTGGGTTGTTTAGTCGTGGTAAATCACTTACGAAAGATAGTCCTTTCCAAATCCAATTATTGTTGGTTTCAATTAAATCACTAGCGTCAAATGTAGTCACAATTGAGAATTAATTTTCGATTATCGAATTCAAAATATAAAATTGTTGTTGGAAACTGTCAAATGTAGATCACACGTCGACTGTATAAAATCAGGTAAAAAAAAAACACCAACCGTAGAATGGCTAAGTGAAGGTAGAAATCAACCGGAGACTCTCAGTTGTAGAAATTTGAATTAGTAGGTAGAAGCTATCGCGAGGGAATCCATATTAGGCATTGTGTAACAGCCTATTTCAAAATGTTCATTTAAAAGAAAGTGTTTCTCAAGAAGGCGCTTTGAATAGAAGAAAGTTCAATAGCTCGTAACGTTTCGATGTCTTATTAATCAGTCCTTTGTAGTATTTGCAGCTCGATATCACAGTCTGGTAGCGGGCGAAATACTCTTCAATATGTTGCCAGTATTTAGCATAAGATGTCGTAAATACTTATAACGGTCACTCAAATGTCACTTGGAGGTTTTCCACTAGTGATATATGCTCCACTAGTTTTAACCGCTTGCCACCACTCTGTAAACCACTATTGTCACCACTCTGTAAACCTCTATTTAGTTCTTTATTTGTATGCCTTTTATATTGGCAGATGTAATGGTTTACGTAAATTCCAAAGATAGACGATAAACGTTGGTACATGGTCTTTATTAAATAACGTGAGAATACACATAGAGAAAATAAGGTAGCACAAGAACAACTAGCTACGACGAAGGCGAAAGATGGACTGCCTTTAGAAATGAGCCAAGAATGTAACTTTCCTGGAACGGAAGTTCCAGCTATTGGTTGTTCAACCATGCCTGGGAACGGACCATTTCCCACGACTAGCCTTAGTCCCAAAAGCCCCCCCTGGACGGTTCTCGTTGACATATACATGGCCAAATCTCTAAGAAACGAGACACCAGAAAAAGCCTTCTCGAATTTATGTTCCAAATACTTTACAAGATTATCCATCAATTCCACACTGGGGTTTGGTTTCACACCGTAGAAAATTAGGGTGTCAAGTAAGGTATCCTGCTCAAGTTGGTCAACCCTGTCCTCTATTTTAGAGATTTTATTTTCAAGCAAGTTCACAGCATTATAAAGTCTTTGAAGGGTTGTTTCAATTTTTTCAAATTTAGTATTATATTCAAGGGAAATAGAATTACAAACTCCGTTCACAATATCTTCACCGATAATTTCAGAGGTTCGGCGATCTTTCATTGTACCTGATGCGACACGAGAAACGTCATTCATTAGGTTGGACTTTGTGTTCATTAGTTCCTCTTGAGTTTCATTTATTATTTCCTTTAAAGTTGATGCTGTTGCAGAAGTTGGACTTGACGGCGCTAGGCTGGATTTTACTTTAGTTTTAGTGGGTAGAGACAAGTAGGTTTTACTCTTAGTCTTGAAAATATCAGGGAATAGGCGCTGCTCTTCAAAAGCCTTATTTACATATTTATTTGTCCTTGTACAAGCTTCTTTAAAGTGCTCATTCCAGTTGCGGATATGAGCTTCAGCTATATTATGCTCAGAGTGGGTACCGTAGCAAAAGACTAGATATCTAGCTTGATTTTTCTGGTCTTTGGTGGTTTTAATAACTACTGATGGCCATAAGGGGCCATCAGTAGGCCATAAGGGGCCCTGAAATGACCATAAGATGGCCATAAGGGGCCCTGAAATGAAGTTAGGACAAGATCGAACTGTTTGTATTTTGCCATTTTACAATCTGCAGTCACGAGGGGGGGGGGGTGGACACTTCAGATAATAAACTTCAGCAACTAAATGTTCCAATCTTCCACCCCAAAGCACTCACGTTGGTAATATGTGCTTGGTTCCTTACACAAGTTCAACAAATTTCAGCAAGGACTATATCCGATTCAATTGAAAACTTGTTTAGCTCTTCACTCGTTGAACTCTGACAACGGTATTGGTTATTGGTAAGTATACAGACGTTTTCAGGGGGGATTTTTTCTAGTGGGGGGTCAGGGGGATTGAGTTACGTGGGAGGATCTTTCTATGGAGGAATACTCCTTAATTTTCCAGCATTATTTAAAGAACAACCAGGAATTAAATTAAAAAAAAAACAATTTGTTTCAACTGAAAGTAAGGAGAAACATTAAATCTTAAAACGAACGGAAATTATTACGTATATGAGGGGGTTCGTTCCCTCGTCAATACGTCACTCTTTTTTCTAAAGTATTTTTAGCAATTTCAAAAGAGCTGTTTATTCTAAATAAACAACCTTTGGGATTCAGGGGTCATTCTTAAAGAATTGGGACAAAATTCGAACTTTAGCGTAAAGAGCGAGGTATTGACGAGAGGGCGAACCTCCTCATATTACGTATATGAGGAAGTTTGCCCCTCGTCAATACCTCGCTCTTTACGCTCAAGTTCGAACTTTGTTAAATAATGGCCGGTATAAGCAATAATTTGTTTGTGTTATTTTTTGGCTAATCTTAGCATTTAATTTTACCTTAAGCAGCATCATAAATATGCTTTTTATGTGATAATAAACCAAAGATATTGTACGTCTTCGGCTTGTGGTTGCTATTAAATAAAAAATATAGTTTTTTTCCAACTGAAAGTAAGGAATAACATTCAAACTTAAAACGAACATAAATTATTACGTATATCTTTTAAAGATCTTTTCTTTCATTCATTTCAGTCATTTGAGAATTGCTAAACTTGTGACTTTCATTTTCATAAGAATAGTGTCGACCTCTTTGGCCGTTTTGTTACTACGCTTTTCAAAATTAGTTCCGTAAATATCGCTAATTTAAGTTACGTGGGAGAATTTTTCCATGGACAAATTTCTCGTGGGGGAAGGGAATTTTCAGTGGAAGGAAAACGATCAGCAATTAAATCAAAAACAAGTTTTTTCAACTGAAAGTAAGAAGCAACATTATAACTTAAAACTAACAGTAAGTATTACGTTTATGAGATGGGTTGCCTCTCATCAATAGCTCGCTCTTACGCTAAAGTTTCTTTTTTAACTTTTGAAAGAGGTTATTAATCTAATTAAACAGCCTTTGTGATTCAGGAGTCATTCTTAAACAACTGGAACAAAAAACAAACTTAGGTTATTATAAGGTTATTATTTGTTTTTTTCTAAAGTAAAATTAATATGCAAATTTGGTTTTAATTATTCACGTACGGTGAGCCAAATTCAGAACCTGCATTAATTCAAAAACGTTCAGAAGTTAAATAAAAAAACAAGTTTTTTTTAACTAAAAGTAAGAAGCGACATTAAAACTTGAAACGAACAGAAATTATTCCGTATATGAAAGGGGCTGTCCCCTCCTCAACGCCCCGCTCTTTACGCTAAAGTTTTTATCGTTTTATAAAGTAAGGTTGTGAGAAAGAGTCAAACTTTAGGTTTTAAAACGAACAGAAACTATTCCGTATATGAAGGGGCTGTCCCCTCCACAACGCCCCGCTCTTTACGCTAAAGTTTTTATTGTTTTCTAAATTAGAGCTGTGAGAAAGAGTCAAAATTTAGCGTAAAGAGCGGGGCGTTGAGGAGGGGACAGTTTCTTTCATATACGGATTTACTTCTTTTCGTTTGAAGTTTTAATTTTGCTCCTTACTGTCAGTTAAAAAAAAAACTTGTCTTTTAATAATATAATAAACCCACTATCGTACTTCCAGTTTCCAGAGAGTATAAACACCATAAAAGCGATTTGACACAAATCACATTACGGTTAGATAAAGGCTTCTTGTTGTAAGAATTGAACTCAAAAGTTTAAAGTTGGGCAATATTAAATATCAAAATTTGTATATTTATATATTGGACTAAAAATCAATATTGAATATCGAAACTTAAATATCGATATCGGAAACAATATTTGGGAATTTTTGTTTATTTCCAGCTTTTTCAACCGTCTACCAGTGGATATCCAACGGAAAAAGTCCAACATACGAAACGTTCTCGTTAATATCTAGTTTAATTTGGAGTTCTAGGGGGGCAGCTGTTTCCCTTCCCTACGCCCATGACCAAGAAAAACATACTGCTAGACCATAAAACGCTTTATCTCAAACAAAACTTGGTGCACATTGCCCTTTTCCCACCCCGAGTACTCTAAACCGCAGAAACAGTCTGTTCGTTACAGAATACTGATAATATTTGCTTCGCTAAAATATTTCTGTTTGACAATATTGAAACTGACAAAATCACTTTCTTTTTAGGTGTTTAACGGTTTAGGTAAGTCTTTGTAGACTCCGTTGAAAACCTATCTGTTAGATATTTTATTGTAATTGGCACTGGGGATTTAATTTAACGCTCCTCAAGCAGGAAACTTATCTTTTAAATCAAAAGTTTGCGGGCCAGAAAACCAAACTATTCATTCTGATTCGAAACAGTTGTGAGTTGGACATCCCTACATATGAAAAAATCCTTTTCGACGGTTGACGGGAAATACAACTGCCGGAACGAAATCTGACTTTAATCAGAACTTGGTACAAAATTGAGTTTATTCAAATATGCCTGCTTCCTACATAGCCTACACTTAAAGTGGCTTTACGTGTCTCAAATAAATAGTGTTCCGTTTTACTAAGCAAACCGAACTTTTTTTTTATCTTGAAATGAATAAATTTGGAGAAAAAACTAACTTACTCTAATTTATATTCTAATAGATTAAAACAAATCACTCATACGGGTTACCCGAGCTTCTTCATTGGACAGTATCTGGCCTTCGAAGCGAACTTTGACTGTTGTTAGAACGTAGCTTAAGGGAGGAGTAGCCTCTCTATTCTTGCCCTCTTTTCTAGTCTATATCCTAGCCCTTTGCCATTATTCAGCACTTCCTTCTTTTGAGTTGTAACACAATACCAAACTGTAGAGAAGCTTATAAAATAAGTTATACATGAGATTTTCCTTTTATATGGTTTCAATTGCAATAATAATATAAAAGTAACATACATGTACAATGCTACTTTTGTATTTTTCAACAAGTTTAAAAACCATATTTGAAGCAAAGACTATTTATCTAGAGAATATTTTTGATTTTGGAAAAGGAAATATTCATTTTTAAAAACAACTATTTTTTTATATTCAGGGTTTAGAAATAAGAACACCTTTGGGACTATAATTTTTCCGAAGCTATTTTCAAGTTGCGCTAACAATGTCTTCTTGAAGGCTATGTTAGTCTCAATTGTCATCTTCATCTGAATGACATGGCACATTGGCAGTTCATTTGAACGAATGAACATTTTAAATATGGTTGTGATTGAAGCCTTAACTTTGGTTCTTAGTTATTCTTAAATAATGAACAATTTTGAAAGAAATATGTTGGCCATCAAATAAAATCGGGCCAGCTTTTCTTTTATTTTAGCTTTTATTTTTCTATGTTAGCTCTTTAGCATGTCTCTCATGTTTTTAATACAGCTTCTTTTGTGTTCATTGACCGTTTTGTTGCATTAATTTTTATGGTTAAATTAAGTTTGGTTGCTTGTTGATTTTTTGATGCATCTAAGGTGGCTAATCTTGTAAAATTGGCATAATCAACACACTGCTCAGTTTAACATAAATTTACATACTCAACCTCAAAGCCGAGCTTATATGCATTCATACGCTTATTCATGCATTTAGGCACAAGTTGATGTTTAAATTAAAAAAACAATATGAAATTTGCTCCCTAATGCTTGACTTTCCTAATGTTTAAAATCGAGGGCTTTGTAATTGAGCTTTCCCATGTAAGATGTACGAAGTCATGGCACCCGTTCTACTCATGATTGTTTTGTGTTTCTTTTTTAAGGTAAGTTTGTCAAGACATAAAATTTAGAATTTTATTCCAAAAATATGTTTGTAAGGTTCAAACATTTGAGCTTTCATCTCTTTTTCAAGTACAGCTACCGCGATTAAAGTTCCTAATTCTTGACTTCTGTGCAATCCTTGACATCAAGCCTTCCAAAATTGTGTTGAAAAACGAGGTCAAGTCCCTTAAAATTGAAATCCTGACTACTCCACTAATAATTTCAGATTTTTAGTCCATAGGTCTATGAACGACCGCTTAATTACGTAATATACAATGATACGATGAGTTGTGGATTTCTGAACCAACCTACCATTCACTTCGTAAATTGGTGCTATCATAACTATAAATAAAAAAAATAATTTAAAGAGCTTTGGGAACAGGGTCACACGTAGTCTCAGCAGGGACGAAGTTTGGGGGGCAGTTCCCCCCCTCCAATAATGTGGAGAAAAAAGTTTATTATATATCCCCTTGACTATCCGGATATGGACCCCTCTAGCCCCTCCCCCAATAAAAATGCTGGATATTCGCCCCTGAGTCTCAGCTGGGGGAGGGAGAAAAATCCAGAGAGATTTTTATTTGTCAAAACAACCAAAATTGACAGAAAATGCCAACATTTGTTTTTAATTTACTGGGTGACTTTTAGGAAAGCAAAAACTTCAACACTATCGACATAGTTTCTTATGCCTGCTTATAACTTTCTTCTGAGCCCAGCTTAAACTTTTCTGAAAAGGGATGAACTTTATGAAAAGTATTAGCCCACTAGCTTTGAATGGCTATTGGATCAAGCAGTTATGGTCTGTAACCTAGGTTGGTAACAGATAAATTGCTTAATTTCCGATACAAAAATATTCAATAAAAATATCTTAAAATCGAACATTATTTACGCATGTCTCCGTAGTAGACTATATGTTTAAGTTTAGAGCTGTTTATAACAATAGAAGGAGAAAAAATTGTTCGTTTAGTTCTTAAAATTGGATTGACGACAATTGAACATGGGCAACCTTGCTCTATTCTTAAGTTTCAAACATCAAAATTATTATAGTCCAGTAAAAGTACGGTTTGACCAGGACAAAATTGCAACAAAAGGTTTTTTTTACACCAGAATGTTCAGAAAAATTGCTGAACAACATATCCAAAATCTGCTAAAATCGCCCGTCGGAAAACTCTTCTGAGGCTGCTTAAAGGGGATGGAAGGGACAAAAAAATCGGTTTTTTCTTTTTTGACAATTAGGAAGCCTTTTTTACACTAAAATTTTCAAGAAAAAAATCGAAAAAAATTGTTCAAGAAAGGGGGTGAAAGGGGTGAATTTTTTTTCGATTTTTGTTATTTCTGTACGTTTGGGGACTCGATTCTGGTATAAATCAACTCGCTGAAACCGAAAATGATGTTACTTTTATTGTAACACGTCTGTAACTTATATTAAACCATAAATAAGATTTTAGTAACTCCATCGCAAAAATAAAAGAAATAGCTTTTCTTCCGAAGTGTTAGAAAGATCAGATCAATGGAAACCTGATATACTTCAAACAGCAACACAGGAAAATCTCGAACGGCAATTTATAGGAGCAGAGAAGAACCCCTTTCTTTGTTGTTTCGCTAATCGTTGGAAACCTGGTTATCCGATGAGAATCAACCGTGTGAAGACCAGACTGCAGAAAAAGGGCAACTATAAGCATAGACGCATAGAAACTTGAAAAATCATTCTTATTATCGGCTTCTTTTACAGTTGGAAAACAAAAACATTAGCACGTCTATATATAAATCACAGTTTTGATAATCATTATTTTTAGACCGCATAATATTGAGAATCATCATTTCATTAATGACCACTACAAAAGAGCACAACCACCGCTATTGCAAAGCACTAAAATTCTTCTTCTTCTAGAGATGTTGGTTCAGAGTTATTACAGCTTGTTCCCATGCACTCTCCGCAAGCAAGTGTGCAGGGCAGGCCATTCTTACAGCAAGTGCATCTGGCCGTATCGCAACCTGATTTGTATTTGCAGCGGATAATTTGAAGAAGACTTTAGGGAGCTGGTTTCTTCTCCGTCATTACTGGGATGTAACTATCAGCAGAGAGTCGCCATCCCCAGTTCTCCGGTTTCATCGCAGCAGCCTCGCTTTTCCATTCCATTACCTGCAAATACACGCGAAAAGAATGGAACTTCGCAGCTAAGGGTGTGGGAGGCGTCCGATCAGGGCAGACAAATGCGGAAGAAGAAGCGAGCTTGGCCAAGAACAGACGATGTCTCAAGGACACGAGAGTTTCTTCAGGCTTTCCTTTATAAATTCTCAAAAGAGCTTGTTCACCAGCTACAATGAGCTCGTCTTTCTTAGCCTTCGAGTCCGTAAAGACCTTAGCGGCGTCACGGAAAGACGGTTCGGACCGGTACAATGACAGTCCGACAGATTTACCAATTCCTTGTAATCTAGAAGTGTTGCTACAGGTACTCTCTAGACCTGAAAATAAGATATTTGTTTTACGTTATCACGTAGCAGGGAAATGGTAAATTACACAAGGAAAGGACAAGATATCAGTTCCATCTCACGTGGATAGCACAAGAATACTGCCAATCGATAAATGTAACTGACAGGAACTGGGGCCCGTCATACCACCCATAATGATCAGCACCATGGGTGCTCATAAGGGGGGGGGGGGGGGGGGGGCAAGGGGGAGAGCGCCAGCCCCCCTCCCTGGCTGAATGATGGTGTCATATATTTGTATTAATTAAAAAAAACTTTTTCCACAGAATAACTTTTCAAAGAAAAGTAGAGCTCTATTAAGTCAAAAATGGGCAGAAATAAAGTCAAATAATCTTTCAAGCGTAAAACTACCACAAATCACTATCAACAATTAAATGAAACTCAAAACAAACAGAATTATAATAAATAGCTGAGCCAAACTCAAAACGAGCAAAAATTAACATTACTATAGGGCTAACAACCCCCATGCCTTCTCAAGACCAGAACATAACTTATGCTTTACTGAAAAACAAAACAAAAAAAAAATGACTGTAGATTGTCAGTTTGATATACATATACACTCAAAACGAAGTGCCGATTAGACCAGGTAAGCCCCCCCTAAAATTTAGCCTATGGGCACCCATGATCAGCACCCACCTAAAGTCATTATTAATTGCAGATGATAACTAATCTTAATAAGAACTAGACACATACCCGAGTCATCGAATGACTACTCCAATGAGCATCCACTGCGATTCCACTAAACTTTCATGTCTTTCCTACGACAGCTAGTAGTCACATCACATCTAGTGACTGATCTGCAGGGTTGCCACCGGTGACACTTTAGTGTCACTTTTGACACTTTTTTTTAAATGGCACTTTTTGGGACACCTGACACTATTAGGACACTTTTTAGCAAAAGTGGCACTTTTTTGCTAAGTAGCACTATTTTACAAAAAAAGAATTTTTTTCAGACAAAAAACCGGAAGGAAAACTTTCAATGTAGATATGCATCGATATCCTTTTTCTTTCAGTTAAGATTCTTATCTTAACTCCGCGCGCGGCAATTATTGGATGCCAGAATCTTTCAGTGCGGTGAAAAACGTAAATGTGTTTGTCTCTATCTGTGTGTGAGAAATTTTTATATTCCTATTCTTATCACTAATAAGCGAACTCAAGCGAAGATCACTCAGTGATCTTCGGTACGGAAATACTTGGCAATGAAGAGGACAGAGACAGACATTTAACTGCAATGTGGCGGAGAAGCCTTCAATTATTATTAGTTGTTTAGTTCAACTATTTTGTGTTGTTGCAATAATTTGTAGGCTCATGGACGATAAGTCAGTCAAGGAGTTTTCAATTTTTTAGTGGGTCCGAATTTAATTCTTATGTTTTATTAGTTGAGGGTTGACTACAATTCAAAGAAGAAAAGAGCAAGAACAGCTAAGAGTGTATTTTTGCGCCACTATGTTAATAGCTGTTACTATGTTAACCATTCACTGGGCCAGTGACTGCTTAACTTTACGCGTCTTTTCATCGATTTCTGTGACTGGAACTCTTGAAGCCCAGTGACTGAAAAGCTCACTTGTGACATCACACAACGACTCAGCAGCGCAAAAACATCCACTGAGCTCACTGGTGTCCCACAAGAATATCTAGTGACCTCTTCAGTGACTGGGCAAGTGACGCAAAAATGCGCTCTAACATTTCCGTTCATATTTTTCATATTTTTTTTTTGAACTCTTGGCAACAAATGAATATTCATACATAACCATCATACTAAAAATAAAATTGATACCAAAACTTCCATTATCTTAAATCCTATGCAATCATTAACAAAATCACAATCTAATTTCACTTTTTATCTTACTTAAATTTATGTTACATTATTACATAAATTGAATTTGGACGCACTTCCTCATTTTAGTTATTTCATTCCCACTAATTTTTTATTTTAAATGTGCTTTCACGCCGATACTCTAAATGCTCGTTTTTTATTAAAAAGGTGCTTTCATATTGATACTTAAAATGCTAGTTGACTGTTCCTATGCCCTAGTCCATGGATACATCGTAAAGAAAAATTTACTGGGAGTGGCGAGAGTTCTCGTGAAACTTATTCTATTCCGGTTGTGATAAACAGATTAGATAATATAGCTGTCTTATTGTTTTTCCACTAGTTTTTGCCTAATAAATTATTTGAAAGAGTTAGTGTCTGACAAGGCCGTATCCAGGGGGGGGGGTACCCGGTTTGAACCCCCCCCGAAATGTTTGACCGAGTCGAAAATAAGTCGAAAATTAGTAAAACCTAGGTAAAAATCAGTAAAATTAGTCGAAAACTGAGTAAAAAATTAGTAACCCCCCCCCTAAAAAAATCCTGGATCCACCCAGACACTGTCCGAACCACTATTCGTTGTGTTTATCATAGGGTCATTAATAGCTACGATCTATGTTCGTGGCATTCTCTTCAGTATTTTCGGAGAAAAGAAAAGTTTCAAGCACCTGAATGCACTGCAATAATCCCGATAGTCCATTTTATGGAAAAACTGGATGAAAAACTTTTAATGTAGACGAGTATTGCTGTCCCTTTTTACCGTTTTCTCAAAAGAAAAAAAATGAAGGTTTTTCTTCTTTTTTTTTCCGTTCCTTTTTCAAGCTATGAACAAAGCCTGCTCAGAAAAAGAGAAGAAAGTACTCTTTGGGACGAGTTCTCATTTTATACAGTAAGCACCATTTGTATTTTAGCGGGTTTTTAGGAGGGAGCTGGAAAGTTGACAAGAGTGAAAGTGCTGCGCAAAGCCGGAAATCAGCACCGACTAAGTAAAATCAAAATTTCTTTTTTTATAGTTGATAGATGGCGTTAGATCCGACATTTGATGTTGGAGAATTTAAAGTTGCGGGAAACAACATGGGGGTAATCCCAAGAGGATTGGCCAATTTAAAAAACTTGTTGATATGAGCGCGAGCAACGCGAAGCGTCACGAGCGGCAAATTTTTGGAAAATGACACTTTTTATTCAAAATTGACGCTATTTTGCCACCCAAAGTGGCACCAAAAAAACCGGCTGAGTGGCAACCCTGCTGATCTGCTCCGTGGACGTTTTCCAAGGCACCGACAGATGGCTCTGATCTCAAAATAAATTGAGAAGGAGGTTCAATCCCCCTCCTCTCTCTAACAATAACTTCTGTTTCAATATTGATTGACCTAAGCTATGACTTAGCTTCCTACAGATGAGGCAACTTATCAAGTCTATCATGTCTACTTAGTCATAAAAATGTGTCTGCCAAACTAGCTGATATAACAGTCAGGTACTTTTGAAGATAGATGGCTATCCTGTTGTGTGCATTGTACAGCCTGCGTTTTCGAAACCTAACTGTACCTAGTCTTTAATGGGCCGTACAAGTTTGATTCTCATCAGATAACCAGGTTCCCGACGACGGGTGAAGCAAAAAAGAGTGAGCTGCTTCTCTGCTCCTTAAAGTTCGAGATTTTTCGGTATTGCTTTTCCCAGGCTGTTCGAAGTATTTCAGGCGTCCATTGATCTGATCTTTATGTAAAACTTCGGAAGAAAAGCTACTTCCTTTATTTTGGCAATGGAGTTATTGAAGTCTTATTTTTTATATTTTAATATAAATTAGAGAAGTGTTACGATAAAAGTGACATCATTTTTGGTTTCAGCGAGTTGATTTATACCAGAATCGAGTCTCCGAACGTACCGAAATAACAAGAATCGAAAAAAGGATTTTTTTTTACCCCTTTCACCCCCTTTAAGCAGCCCCAGAAGGTTTTCTCGGCGGGCAATTTTAGCGGATTTTGAATATGTTGTTCAGAATTTTTTTTTTTGAACATCTTAGTGTAAAAAAAAGCTTCCTGAATGTCAAAACTGAAAAAAAGCTATTTTTTCGCCCCCTTCCACTCCCTTTAAGCAGTCCCAGAAGGTTTTCCCAGCGGTCATTTTAGCGGATTTTGGATATGTTATCCAGCAACTTTTTATGAACATTTTAGTGTAAAAAAGCTCCATAAATGTCAAAAATGAAAAAAACTATTTTTTCGCCCCCTTCCACCCCCTTTAAGCAGTCCCCCCAAAAGGTTTTCTCGGCGGGTGATTTTAGGAGATTTTGGATATGTTGTTCAGCGATTTTTTCTGAACATTTTGGTGTAAAAAAAACCTTTTGTTGCAATTTTGTCCGGGTCGACCCACTTTTCTGCGTACTTTTACTGGACTATTACAATAGTCCTGATTTCAGCCATAGTTAAGCCAACGATCCATAAACTACTTGAATATTGAACTTAATACGCGTTTTATAATTACAGTTTGATCAATCCAAATTGCATATACGATTTAGGTTGTATCTAAGTTATATATAGCCCTCACGTACCCCCCCCCCCCTAGACTTTTTGCCCCTCCCCCTAAATTTCAAAAATACCCTTGTTTTTGGTATTTTTATTGAAAATGCGTTTTTCTTATTTTCGTTGAAAAAATTGAAAAATATTTAAAAAATGTCCCTCCCCAAAGATTGCCAAAATATATTTTGCCCCTCCCTAACTTATGTGAATTGACACCACCATCAGTGTCCCTATTTTGAAAGTGTGTCATTGTTCAAGTAATCAAACAGTTCGTGGTAACGAACTGTAAGTAAAGAGTGACCCGGCTCAATAGTAACCGAAACTCTAAAAAACAGAATTTTGATACCAATAGATACATCAAAAGAATTAGATTTTTATGCTGATTTCACATATATAAGTTTCGTCATGTTTATTCTTACCCATCAAAAGTTACGTGCCTTATTTTCGAAGAAAATTTGCCTTATTTTCGAAAAAAAGGGGAACACCCCCTAAAATTCATAGAACTTAAATGAAAATCACACCATCAGATCCAGCGTATCAGAGAACTCTACTGTAGAAGTTTCAAGCTCCTATCTGCAAAAATGTGGAATTTTATATTTTTTGCCAGAAGAAAGATCACGGATGCGTGTTTATTTTATTTTATTTTTTTTCAGGGGTGATCATATCGACCCAGTGGTCCTAGAATATCGTGGGAGTGCCCATTTGAACGTAAATTAAAAGTTCTAGTGCCCTTTTTAAGTGACAAAAATGGAGGGCAACTATAGGCCCCCTCCCAAGCTCATTTTTTCCCAACATCACCCGATTAAATGGGGTGAAAACTTTCCATGGAGGAATTTTTCGTGGGGAAGAGATATTGCTATGAAGGAGGCGCCGGATTTCCCAGGATTATTTAAAAAACGATAAAAAAACAGTTCTTTCAACCGAAAGTAAGGAGCAACATCTAAACTTAAAACGAAGAGAAATTATTACCTATCATTGGGTTCGACCCCTAGTCATTACTTCGCTCTTTACGCTAATGTTTTTTTGTACTTTCATCAGAGCTATATATTCTAATTAACGGCCCTTGTGATTAAGGGGTCATTTTTGTGTGATTGTGATTAAGGGGACATTGATATGAAGGAGGTGCCGGATTTCCCAGTATTATTTAAAAAAAAAAAACGAGCAAAAAAACAATTTTTTCAACTGAAAGTAAGGAGCAACATCAAAACTTAAAACGAACAGAAACTACGACGTATATGATTGGGTTCGAACCCTAGTCATTACCTCGCTCTTTACGCTAAAGTTTTTTTGTACTTTCATCAGAGCTATATATTCTAATTAACGGTCCTTGTGATTAAGGGGTCATTCTTAAAGACTTGGAACAAACTTTGAACCTTAGAGTAAAGAGCGAAGTATTGACTAGGGGGCGAACCCCTAATATACGTAATTCAAATATACGAATATAGAAGTTCGTTACGTAAGTTAATTCGTAAGTAACGTCAGATCAAAATTTCGAGAAAGCCATTTAGCCAAAAAAAGTAAAATTAATATGCAACTTTCGTTCTAATTATTCATGTACGGTGAGCCAAAATCAAAGCTGCATTAATTGAAAATTATTCAAAAATTAAACTTAAAAAACAAGTTTTTTTTTAACTGAAAGTAAGGAGCGACATTAAAACTTAAAAAGAACAGAAATTATTCCGTATATGAAATGGGATGTCCCCTCCTCAACGCCTTGCTCTTTACGCTAAAGTTTGACTCTGTCTCACCACTTTATTTTTTTAGAACAATAAAAAACTTTAGCGTAAAGAGCGAGGCGTTGAGGAGGGGACAGTCCCTTTCATATACGGAATAATTTCTCGTTTTAAGTTTTAATGTCGCTCCTTCCCTTCATTAAAAAAAACTTGTTTTCTGTATTTTATTTCAGACTATAAGGTGGAAAACGTTCTTAAGAAATAGACAGACGTAGCGCTTTTCAAGCTAAAATTGGCCCTTATAAGAGAGGCTTAGAAGTAAGGCCAATTATAAATAGAGCTAGATAATTTTATTAGAAAATGCCCGGAAATTCAAGAAAGCTTTAAGTTTCAGGAGGTTGTGCCTACACTAACCCCTACTTTTCACCCTAAACAGATCAGAGCATGTTTATCATAAATAAAAAAAAAAATGAATGTTAATCCAATTTATGTTCCCAAAACTAAGTAATATTTAAAAAAAAAATTGAATTTATTTACATTAGGAAAATTTCTACCTTTTGGTTTTCAGAATACCTTCTAGTTTTACTGCTCCCCCTCTCCCCCCCCCCCCAAAGACCACTGCGTGTAATAAATTCATACAAATATAGGGGACATACGATCCATTTTTCAATAGGTAGGAAGCGGGACAAATTCGTCCGTTTTTTCAATCATTTTCAATGAAAAACAAAAAGGCTTATGATCTATTTGTGATCTATTAGATATGACTTTTACATTAATGTGATCTATTTATGATCCATTGTGGCCTATCAGATTTAATATGATTCACTTATGTTGAAACGGTAGAATTTTTACCGCCCAGTGTATCCAGGCTAGAGTATCAACGAAAAAAAAAATGTTCGGTAAAATAAACCTTCTGTAAAGCAAACACTCGGTAAAAACACCGAGTGTGGCTCGGGCCTCTAGCAACGTTTGGCTATTCTTTTTCTTAGCAATATTACAAAATACCTTCAACGCTTTAGATTGTTTCAAACAGCAGTCTAAGTCTATAATTATGCGAACATCTTTTACGGATTTTAGCATACATACCTACTTGCCTTTGTAGTAAATTAGTAGTTTGACTATCGCAATTTCTTATCGTTTTAGTATATCACTTTATAGCCCGAAAGCTAGTATTAACGTTTTGGATTACATTTTAGAAACGCCTACTTGGAATTGTTTTTATCCTCCACGCCTACTGAATGCACTTTAGAATAGCTACGAGACAATGTTGTCGATTCTGTTATTTCTTTGTAGCAAATGTCTTAACCCAGCATAAAAGTAAAAAAAAATTATAATAAAAATGATTGACTACCCAAAAAATTGAAATAATTTCATACGAAATATGCTGTGTTTTGGGGGGTTGTGACAAAGCAAGTCGTTCTTGAATAGTTATATTTTATGACAATCCCATCTCTTCATTTTTGGTGTTAGAAATTGTAGTTTTTCCAAGTAGCGGGGAAAAAGAGTATTCTTTCCTTTTATGTCATTTTGATATTTTAATAGTCAATATTTTAGGCGTTTTTAATTTAGTCTTTGGTAAATCTTGTGGAACATAAAATGTTAACATTACGGTTTTCAAAATAATGATTCATATTTGTACTTAGCGCTAACAAATTTTGTTTGTATAACTTTAAGTCTAAACCCCGCCTGCCTCTCGTTCAAAGAACCAATGGCCATAGAAACTTATATATCATGAACTACTGCTGCTAATGGTTACTCACTTCAAATAATGAAAAATTCTTCCTGTCTCCCACGCGTCCATGTTTCACAACCGTACTTGACCACTGTCATTATCGTAGTTTCGTATATTCTTCTGATCTTGATCGTAGACATTTCTTCCTATTCTTCCAAACTTTTTTCAACTTAGAAGAAACACCCTCGGTTCTGGTTATTCCGCTTTTTAAATCTTCACTGCGTACACCATCTTTACTAGTAACACTACCAAGGCAAGTGAAACTGTCCACTTGCTCGATCTTCTTGTTACTCAATATCGCCTCTTCACATTCATCTATTCCTAGTCTAAGCGGCTTAATCTTCTTAACATTAATTTTCAAATCTATTCATGCTTCCTGAACCAGGGGCGGATCTAGAGCAAAATCCCGGGGGCATTGTATAAAGGGCACCCCAATAAGCAAAATCTTGGGGGGGATGTGACAAGGGCGCCAATAGTTAACCAAATTAATAAATTTGTTTTTTAAAAAGAGTGAAAAAAGGAAAAAAAGAATGAGGGCGCCAGAAAAAATCTTGGAGTGTTTTCCCCCCCCCTAGATCCACCAGTGTCATGAACTCTTCAAACCTCAAAAAAATCATTCATTTTGCTAACACTTGTCTAGGACACATAAATCTTCTGCGTAATGTAAGTCTAAGAGAGCTTTTAGCTTCCGATCTGAATCCAGCCTTTGCAACGTTCCTTGGGACAAAGCCCACCAAAATGATCCGTATTAACGGGAATAGAACACAACCCTGCCTATCTTATGGTGCCTATATCAATACCGAACCAGCTACTAACCTCATTTCCTACTTCAACGATAGTAATATTATATATTGTTCTCGTACATATAAATAATCACATTTTTGTACTTACCTGCGCTCTGAACAAATGAAATAAGTAAAAACGCTTAAAAATGTTCATGCTATGAAATGGAAACATTTTTTAGGGTTTGTAGGGTCACTTCAATATGATTTTTTTTTTCAAATGCTGTTTCTTTTTCAAAGACACTTTGATCAACTAACTGAAGAAGAGGAATCCCCAGAAGGCCACTACTGAGCACTGCAGAACAGTGACACAAAACCTTGTATATACAGGGTTTTCATACTGATAAACCCGTCTCCTCAAAGAATAAATAAATGTGATAAAAGATGTTTGTATCATAAAATGGCTGTTTCAAAATTTCCTATCTCCAATATTACCCTTCCCCATTCACCTAAAAAGTCCTTGAAATAAACCCACTCTCTTCAAAGTCCTGGGTACGGTTCTTGTACCAACCCTTAATACATGAATATAAATGACATTAATTACGAATAAATCAATTTTATCTGTCTATTTAACTGCCAAAACTATCCATATGTCGTTACGAAACTAATAGTCTCAGAATCTGTTAAAAAAAAAGAAAAAAGACTTGAACTATCCTTGTAGCTTAATTCATTTGAATCTACTCCTTATTTCTTACGACCATAGCACTATCCATAGCACTATATATGCAGCAAATTTGAACAAAAAAATGCAAACAACATCATCACTAGAATAAGCTCCAAGTCATTCTATTGCACCTCCCATTGTTACGCTATTGAGAAATCCGCGTGCTTATGTCACTCAGAGCTTTTACAGAACCCATTGCCTCAAACACCTGGAGCCCATCGACCCCCTACCCCTTTGAACAGCATATTGAGAGGATTCCCCCCGGTGGCTAATTGGATATGCTCCATTGACCTTCACGCTAGTTTCAAATAGCGCAGATCTTTGGATAGCCTTATTATTGCAGGCATTTGTGCCTGTTGTTCGAAACCCTTGTGGAAAGTATCCGATGGTTCTTTGTTTTGTGTCAAAATACTCCATGTTTTTATTAGAAATGCGTCTGTTGAGTCCATATTTCTGTTCACACGGAGAAAAATGGTGGCCACATAGATACATTTTTGTTGACATGAATTGGCAGCATTTGAAAAAGATTTTTCAATATTCCCTTTAGATTTGCCATTTCCTTCACAAAAAAAGGAAAAAAATTCTTGCCATATTTCCTAATATAAAAACGAAAATATTGAATAAATTGCTATATAAAATAAACAAGAAAGAAATATAAAACTAAGTGGGAGGGGTGTGGTGGTCTTCGATACAACAATAAATCCTGAAGCGTTGGGAAATTGCTGTAGGGTTACAACCGAAAAGACTTGAAAGCTCAATTTTCCAACCAGACTTTTTAATTTGTTGGATCTAAAATTTATTTTTGTCTTCTAAACGAATATCTTGTTCCATACTCTTACGGAAGGCATCGGACCACTTTTCATTTGTGTTAAAATACGTTATGTTTTAAACAGAAAGTTAAAAAAAAATTTAAAATTCCTATAAATAAGTCTTAAAAGAAACAGAAATGTTGTTCACTAAACAATCTGATTTTGGAAACACATTTGTGCTGAAAATGAGTTGTATATTTATTACTTTACGAACCACAAATATTGGGAAATCCTATCTGTAATTAGCTAGTCTTAGGTTTTATTACACAGGTCAAGATCGCTAACTCGGGGGGGGGGGGCTTGAAGACTTCAGCATCCCCCCCCCCAAACCACGCCAAATTGGCTGAAAACATAAAAAATATTCTTTTTTAATCCAGAAAAGTATATCATTTTTAGGGAAAATACTCTAGCGTTGCCTATGCTAAAAAGCCCATCTCTTGCATAATTTTTCTCCTGATCACAAACTTCAAATGTAGCTCATTTGATTGGAAATTGAAAGTTTTTTCTTACTTTTCAGAGCTTAAAAGTGATGGGTAGGCAACCAGTTCCCCTCCCGTGCTCTTTTTGCCTCCCATCCCGTTCTGAAACTTCATGTTATGGAATCAAAATTTGAGATGGTCATTATGTATACAATTATCGAAAGGTCCAGCAAACAGGGCTTCAGGGATGAAATGACAGCGAACCCCAGTCCCTATGGCAAGGGCTGCAAATTATGCAATGGGTTATCCTCTTTTCAATATGCAATGGGTTTCATAGTGGAAAAGGGATGGCATGTTTGATCTTGGGTATCTGATTGGCTCGAAACTTCAAGGGATTGATCCCTGGGTCGAAAGTGGCACACACTTTATAGAGGAAGGGTATTTAAGGGGGCTCAAATGGACCAAAAAGTTGGTTTTTCCTGAATAGTTTTAAAATTGCTGCCGAAAGTCCTCAGACCAAGAGGAGCCCTACAAAGTTTACTGTCGAAACTTTTTTTGTAGGACACCCCACAAACGGAACTTGAAAAGGGTCAAAAAACAATTGACGAATTGGCTTGTAACTTGTAACCGTTGTTCCTTGTGCTAATGGGGCCCAGAAGGATTGATACAAAAAATATTGACTCCTCCGGAAAAAGGACCCGACAAAGGGCCAATAAACTTTTTTTTCCTAAACGGGTTGAACTAAAATTAAAAACCTAAAATTTTCTTGACCAAAGGGAACCTAAAAAATAATTTTAGTTTTGGGGTATGGGCCCCACCAAAATGGGACGTGAAGAAGGGTCCTGTACGATCGGTTTTGGAAGTTATATCCTTAATTTCTTTGACCAGGGAGCCCTATTTAAGAAGAATGAAAAATAAGAAACATGACTACCTGGGAGTTGGGGACAGATACAGGGCCAAAGTCATGTTTAAGTTGGGACCCGCGCTTCCCAATATGGGTTAGGGTGGAGGATAGGCTTGACAGTTCTAAGAATCATTGCCTGGGCTAAGGGAACCAAACATTTTTTTAGACATTTAAGGCTGTTAAGGGGTCGGGAAACAGGCCAAAAAGCTTGCTTTCCGTACTTAGTCTGAAACGTACAACCATAAGGGCCTAAGCCCTTGGGAATCTCAGGAAAAAAATAGTCAACAGGCACGATTTTCACGAATAGTAGGACCCAAAAAGGGTGAAAGACATTTTTCCACTTGCTCGAAACTTCTTAATTAAGAAATTTCTTAATTTCTTAATTATTCTTAATTTCTTGGGTCAAGAGGGCTTTAGTGTACTAGAAAAGGAGAAAAAATATTGGTTACCCACCAAAAAGAACCGAAAATTCTGAAACGTAGAAAAGGGGAAAACTCAGTTTATCCACCAAAGGCTCAAAACTTAGACCCATAAGCTTCTGGGCCAAAACAACCATCATGCACAAAAAAAAATTAGATTAGGGACAGAGACCCCTGAATTTTATAGCAAATTAATGTTTTTAATTATTATTTTTTTGGGGGGTAGCTTAAAAATTATACCTGAAAGTCTTTAAGCAGAGGGGATCCCAATTTGAAAAAAAAATGGAAAAAATATTGGTTCGTCTGAAAACGGGGTAGAAACAAACTTTTTTCCGAGAAACTTGAAACCTAAGGATCATTGCTTGGGCTAAGGGGATATCTCATTTATCTTCGAAGGGGCATGGTTTTAGGGGAACCAAGAATAAAAAAATCTTTATTGATCAGTCTGAAATTGGCTGGCGTAAGTTCTAGGGCCAAGATGGGCCTGATTTTGAAAATTGGTTTGGGGGTATCCCCCCCCCCCAAGAACAGAGCTCGAAAAGGCAAAAAAATTCTGATCAGTTCAAAATTTAGGTGCTTCATTACTTGGGGCAAGAAAACTCCGATGCACAAGGAAAATAGAAACATTATTGGCTCGCCTTAATAAAAGGCCAAAAACTTTTTTTTTGTGACAGATTCAAATTTAAAGTCGCAATCCTTGGGGTCAAACAGATCCTAATGTACAAGAAAAATTTAAGTTGAGGGCATGGCCTCCTTTCTCAAAAAACGGCACCACAAAATAGGGTCATATTTGTTTTGTCTCCGATCTGATCCCAGCCTACCGGGCGTTTACTTTTGGTGGAACAGAAAATATTTTAAGAGGAAATAACGTTTTGAAAAAAATTAGATTGTCCCAATTCACAACTTTCCAAAATTGGTCAAACATTGTTTTTCTTCGATCGGCATGACATTTTTATTGCAAGTAGACTGGACAAATGAGACATCAATGACAATAATACACTTTGGAAGACAAGTTTTGTTGCACTTATTGACAGCATAAAAGTTCCATTTACAAAATGCCAATCGTTTTCAGTAAAGCACAAATGACGCTCTGCCCTTTAGAGGGCCTAGTGAAAAGAGGATAATCCTACTTTTATTTGTGGTAGTTTTCGTTTGTTTTAAGTTTTATTTGATCATTCATTTTAGTTTCTGTTTGGTAATCATCTCTTCATCCATATAATGAACCGTTATCTTTATGCTTTTATGCTTATTCCTTTTAATTTCTGTTTCGTTCATTCATTCATGATAATTTCTGTTTTTCAAGCTTAAATTATTAAACTATTTCCAGGTTCCGGTTTTGATATTGCTCTTTGCTTTTCTCTGAAAACCATTTTGAACAAATGTTTTTTTTGTTCATAATTTGACAAAATATTATTATTTTAGCCTGAAACATTTTTGTAGACAGCTTAAAACGAGCTGCGTGCGAATAGAAGACAACCTAATCGTAATATATTTTCCCGTCATCAAAGAGGTGAAAAATGGAAGAAGGAGAGGGGCCAAAGAATAAGCAAGCAAAGATCTGCTGCCTGGAAAATAGAAAACCCTCAAAAAAATAACAGTAATAATTTATTTGTAACCCACTCGAGTAACACAAAAAAAGGAAAAAACTAACAAATCCGACAACAGAAACAATCACTGAAAAAATATCAGAATATATCCGAACACATATATATGTTCATACATGATGAACATGTATATACGTAATTATGCACTTATCATGTACAAACATGTGTGTCAATACACATAATAATTTATATTTGACCCTTTATATTAAGTTTTAATTTATACTAGGAAACATTCCCATGACAATATCAAATATACAAAACGACAAATGCAAGTCAGAATAATCGTACGAGAGGATGAAAAGGAAATAATCGCAGGCAAGCCCTTTCGTTTAACTTGGAATCCAACGCTTTAAATGACTTCAGTATATTAGTTTGCAATAAGCAGGGTTGCCACGCCTAGTGATTTATCACTGTTTCTAGCTATTATCACTATTTCTAGTGTTTTTTGTATTGCCTAAATAAACAAATCACTACATCAGCACATAAATCACAAGATTATTGAAGAAAATCTTTAAAAAATCATAAAAATCTAGTAATTTCTTTCACCGGGTGGCAACCCTGTCAATAAGAATTAGCAAGCATACATATGACTTTAACTAGCTTTGGGCTTAAAAAAATTATATAGATTTTAAACTCTATCAGTTAAATAAAGACTGATGGAAGATTGATGCTTTTCTAAATGCAGCAAATTAAGACAGTAGCTTTACTGTTATTCTTTTTTTTTCGTCAATGCTCTCTGTCAACATAATCTTCCGTTTGACTTGATTGGTTTCTTTTAATTTCCCCAGTAGAATATGTATTACGGAAATTGAACGAAAGAAAGCAAGTCAATCCGAACAAACCAAGTATCGCTTTTCGGAATTACAGTCTTTTCTTCATTCTAATTTTCTTAGCAATAAGGAACAGTGTCTGCCAACGATGTTCTAGCGACAACCATTTTCCAACGATATAGCAACAATGGCTTTTGTATAATAGCTAATTTAGTGACTTCTGAAATAATGTAATGCAGTAACTAGCGGATAATGTTACCCAGGTCAGGGGTAATTACAGGGTTTGACCCCACCCCTCCCCCCCCCAAAGTTTACCCAACTCGTGAAAACGTAACAAAAATGCATATAAACAAATTTTTGATGCGTTTTTTAAAGTTCCCCTCCCCTCGAACAAATCCTGGATGTGCCCTTGATAGTTACTATAGTATTTGCTAATATAGTACTTAAATTTTTAATGAGGGGAAACCTAAAATCGTTTTAATAGCATTTGTGAAAATAAAATGGATTTGATTCACTAGTCATCATATCAGAGACTCGGTGGCTTCTAGAATTGATTGATCTAACAAAAACAAATTTGTATAAGGAAGTAAAGAGTGACGCTGAAACTTAATACGAATAAAAACTACTACTTTCCCGATTACGATTATCTGCATTATCTATAAAAGGGGCTCAAACAAACTGACTATTGATATTTTCCATTATCTGTAAAATTCTTAAAACTAACGTTTTAGTTTTAAACAAAAATTAGATCCGAAAGAAAAACAGAATGTTCTCTTAGGACCAGAAAATCTTATGACTAGCCAGTACAAAAAAAAACTAAATTACAAGGATCTCAACAGTCTCTCAACGACCATGATATCGATAGCTATTAGCATAAACTGTAAAAAAAAATTGTTTGAGATTTAACAAAAATTGTTTGTAATGTTTATCAACAGCAAAATTGGAATTCAACAGCTTAAATTGAATATTAGAGAGCATTTTGGAACTCCATTATCATTATTGAATATACAATCTGTTGAGAAACAAAAATGTTGGATTCCCATACCCGAATTGAATTTTTAAGCGCCAAATTTAGGATTTTAAGATCCTTATTGGATTTCCATCTTGTTTATTGGGTTTCCTGTTCTTTAAATAAATTTCCATTACTATCGTTGATCAATTTATTAGGCCTATAATCTTGTCAAACAATAAACTATTTGGATGTTCTAACATCTGACAGGAATGGTCATCAATGACCAGTTTCAGATATAAGCCCGAACAGGTCTTTATCCTGCTCAGAGGCAAACTTCTGCACTCATTATAATGTTTAGTGGAATCGTCGGTTTCCAGCAAAACCCAAGTAATCATACTATCTAAATTAACTTGTAAAGTATGATATTAATATTTAATAAGTCCGGACTTGTGTTTATAAAGAAAAGGCCAAAAAAGATTGTTTCTCTTTTTTTAATACACTGTAACTATTCCATAGGCCATTAGTGATTAAGAATTTCATATGATATTTATCCATTGCTCCAAAATATTAATTATAAGCTAAAAGGTTTGTACATGAATTTATGCATGTTCATAAGAACATTTGTAAATAAATTCACTTTAAATGGAACCACATTCAAATTCAATATGATATTCTAAAAATTTCAATCTACTGTTGAAGTCCAAACCATTTTGATTAATAAAACCTATTTGCGTCGAAAATTACATTTCTTCTACTGAAAAGTGCATAAATCTTAATAATTTCAATAATTTGTTGGAATTCAATAAGCAAGTCACAATTTCAACAGAAAAATTGGCTTTTATTTTTGACTTGTTTGAATTCAGTAAGCAAGTCACAATTCCAACAAAAAAATTGGATTTTTCTTTTACTTGTCTGAATTCGAGATAAGCATCTTGTTGGAAATCAATTTTTTTTTTTTTTTTTTTTAATGTACAATTACACTTCTTTAAGAAGCTTAACCAGGTTCAGTTTTCAGTAAAGCGCTAGTTTTTTTACGACGGCTGGTTCGATAGGAATCCCCCTTGGAAAAACGGAATAAAGTGACACATAAGTGCTTTCCATGCAAAAAAAGTAATTCTCCTTACTGTTCAAGATGGGGTGCTGCTATTCCGCTGCACAGGGTATACCATGTCGACTCCAACGGTATACTTTTCATTTCTATCCGATGCCCTTTTTGGGGGGTTTAAATCTCTTTTTTGGAATTTCTATGAATTTTTTTCTGGAAAAAACTCTTACTATTCAAATTAATAGAAATAATAGTTATTATTTTTGAATGCAACTGGGATTTTTTTCTCAGTTTTTTGCTTTTGTTTAAAACGTGTTTTCAAACTTTTGGATACTATAGGCCATGTTTCACTCTTTAAACATGCTTTTTTTCATTTCAAGATTAGCTTGATCTTAATACTAAATACTATTCTATTTCTAATGCGGTTATAAATAAAAGTTATTCCAAAATGTCCCTTTTCCTGCTTGGGATCAAAATCTTTCAGTAACAGTATAAAGGAGCAAACTCTTCCTATCATTGTTATGCTTTGTCGCTTGAACTGCGCACCAAGCGCCAAATGAGACCAATTTAAAGTTTCTAAACTGGATATAAAATTGTTTTGCAGCTTTGTGTTTTGAAGTATATCACGCAAGCCAGGTTACTTTCTCTCTCCAGGGTCAATAATATCACCATTCTTGGTTTTTCCCTTAAAAACAAAACATGCATAATCAAAATAATGTGAAACCATTACTATTTCTAGGAAAGTGTAATTTTATAGAGATATAATATCGGTGCGACTAGAAGTTATACACTGCTAAGAAATTTATCAAACACTGTTTTCTAAGCTATTCTCAAAGGGAAGGCCAGCAGGGCAATGTTGATCAGGAGGAGTAAATTATGATTTAAGCCATTGCAAACTTTCTGGCAATTATCTCAGAAACGTGAAAATATCACACACAACCTGTAGGTGGGTCAGTGACAATTATATAATTACCCCTCTGCCTCGAAACAAATGTACTAAATAACATGACATTTTTTATTAAACTAAGTTCAATCAGCTTTCTTCTCGTCGATAAGTTAACATCAAACAGTTCGTGGTAATGAACTGTAAGTAAGGAGCGACCCGGCTCTATAGTAACCAAAACTGTAAAAAACGGAGTTTTGATACCAATAGATATATCAAGGAAATTGGCTTTTTATGCTGATTTCAAATATATAAATTTAATTAACTTTAGTCTTACCTATAAAAGTTTACGAGCCTGAGAAAATTTTTCTGATTTTCGAAAAAAGGGGGAAACACCCCTAAAAGTCATTTGATCCCAATGAAAATCACACTATCAGATTCAAAGTATCAGAGAACCCTACTGTATTGGTTTGAAGTTCCTATCTGCAAAAATGTGGAATTTTGTATTTTTTGCCAAAAGAAATATCACGGATGCATGTCTATTTGTTTTTTTGTTTTGTTTTCCCCAGGGGTGATCGTATCAACGCAGTGATCCTAGAATATCGGAATCTGGCTCATTCGATCGGAAATTAAAAGTTATAGTGCCCTTTTTAAGTGACAAAAAAAATGGAGGGCAGATAGGCCCCCTCCACCACCCCTTTTTTACCCAAATTCATCCAATAAAGATTTTGAGATAACCATTTTGTTCATCATAGTTGAAAAGCTCAATAACTATGCCTTTGGGTATAACATGACAACCCCACAGCACCAGGGGAAAGGTCTTTAAGTTATAAAATGTGTCCTTTGTTTACGCACAGTATTTGTTATTGGGATGCATGCATACTTTTTCGGGTGGAGGGAGGGCAAATTTTCTGCTGTTTTTTTTTCCAGGGAGTGAACTTGTTAGGGGAAATTATACACTGCGGGAATTTGCCAGAATTCTTATACAAAATTGTTTTATATGTCTTGCTTTCTCTTTTCCGTCTCAATTTCTCGATTTCACGCACGGAGTGGTTAAGAGTAATTTTCCTGGGTAAATTTTCACCGGGATTAAATTTTCTTGAGGATATTTTCATGGGGAGGGGGTTTCTCCGCGGAGGTGGGTCAGATTTCTTGGCATTATTTAAAAATGATTAGAAGTTAAATAACTTACAATCAATAGAGCCCCTCCAATTTCTTTAATCATCCGCTTTAAAAGATAAATTTCGGATAGAAAGAAATACAGAAGAGACACATAAAAATCTTACTTCATGTCTGAATTTCATGGTCTATAACAAAAGTAGGTTTATTGGATGCGTAGACCCAATCGGTGGCTTCAAGAAGTATGGACGAAGATGGGAAGTCCTGGCTCAATTTTATTGAGCTAAACACAAAGTATTTGTGTTGTTTTTGTTTCAAAGAGAAATCAGTAAAAATCTTGGAAAGTAATGGTACCCCGTGGAATCTTTTGCACTAGCATAGCTTAAGATTTCACGTAATCTAAAAAACTTTAGTGTAAAGAGCGAGGTTTTGAGGAGGGGCAACCCCCTTCATATATGTAATAATTTATGTTCGATTTAGGTTTTATTGTTGCCCCTTACTTTCAGTTAAAAAAACTTGTTTTTTTTTTATTTAATTATGATCAAGGTCTGTATTAATCCATTTAAATTACAAAAGTATTTATTATTCAGTTCAATTTACAGATGCTTACGAGTATGCTATACCCGATGTTCAAGGGGTATCGTTATTACCTCACAACTCTTTGGATCATAGTGCACCCTCTCAAGAGTTTTCAACTTTCGTTGACAAATCCAGCATTGGCCCTTTGCACAAATATTCGATGTCACGTGCTTTATCTTCTAAAAGTGGCTCTACTAACAGTTCCTCAAAAAAGGTAGTGTCAAGAATTTGGGTCTCGAATTTTACAGATAGTTTTGAATTTGGTGTATAATGTATGCAGTGACGTCGTTTGGGGGAGAGGCGAGGGGGTAGTTGACCCCCTACAATAATTTGTTTTTTTTTTGTATAGCCCATGCCCGTTTACTCTCCATATGTGGACCCCTATTGCTCCCCCCTCCCCAATAAAAGTTCTGGAGCTACGCTCTTGAATATATGACCACCGATCCCGCTGTATCATTTTTTTTAAGAAAGAAAGGGGTTTTACTCATAAACTATAAATACAACAAAACCCGAAGGAAAGCTCATTCAGGTAAAAAATCACCTCACTAGGCCTAAATAAAAACCAACAATTAATGTGAAAGGTGACGATAATCAACCACCAACAAACAAAAAAAGACAAAAATCAATTGGGTATCTTTGAGAAACTGAGAAGTATTTCTTTATTTACTGGGGTTTGTAACTAAGTGTATATTGAGATTTCCTAAGCGAGTTGATAGTTTAAAACACCAATTATTACCACACTATTATTACCAATTATTAAAACACCAATTATTGTTTTTGTATTTAATGTGTTTTCATATAAATCGTTTGGCATTGAATTTGAATATCTTGAGAGTTGGAAATATTTGCCACTACAAGTATTTTCCATTAATGTATCTATTGAATATCATCTTTTCTTTGCAGAGTATTAAAACAAAGACGTACGGTAAGTATCTTGTAGTATTGAAATGTTGCCATTAGTGTTTTTAAAAGAGTTTTTTTTACAAGAATAATAATACAAATTAACAGACAAAACAAAACCGTGAACATAATTTTTCGTAGTGTGGTGGAGTAATCAAAAGTCACAAAGATAAACCATTAGAATTAAAGCAAGCTTTAAACACATAAGGATAAGACAGTAATCTTTTCTATTTGTGTACGCTCTAGTAAAGTACTCAGTTCAAAATTTACCTTAAGTCTAGTTATTTAGAATCAATGTAGCATTAGTTTTTTTTTTATCCAAGATAAAAAGACCTATTGACTTCTGCCAAAGTCAGCTCCATTTTCAGTTTGATGAGGCAATTTTCTTAATCATTGCCCTAATCTGAGAACAAAGAACCAGATGCGATAATTTGATACAATTCCACCAATTAGAGATATCCTGGAAATGATTCTCAGCTTGAAATTAGTTGTTGGAAAAAATGTTTCCACTAAATATCTGAAAGATGACAGCCTAGTTTGACAAAAGATGATGGAGAGGCTGACAGATCTAAATAAGAAAAATTCAAAAAAAAAAAAAAAAAATGAATATTAGAACGAACAGAAACGTCAAATCAAGAAAACTTTGGGTGGGGTAAATATAGTTTTTAAAATCAAGAGGGGGGCAATTTTTTTTATTGTTTTCAATGAAAATACCAAAAATTGTTTTTATATGGAAATTTTACAAATAGGATTTCCTTTAAAAATAGCATTTTCAATGTAAAAATTCAAGATAATTGGTTAATGAAATTCTTAAAATTGCCAAGTAGCTATATCTGTTGCGTTCTAAAATGCTTTCAGGAAAGCATTGGTCAAACTTCATTATACAGAGTAAAGGTTTCAGGGGGAGATAAAGTCGGATAAAACTTCTGTTTGTTTTAAGATTTAACTTCCCTTTACTTTTGTTGTAAAAAAAAAGAAACTTGTTCTTACTAATCTATGTTAAGGGACAAATACGCCACCACACAGTAGTGTCCACAGTTTATATAATTATCCAGTAAGTTTATCGCAGATCATTTCTGGTCTTCATTCTCGGTACGAACAAAAAGCTCCTCCCACTTCTTTCTGCATTAGCGGGTTAGTGTGTTTCCGATTGTTTCCAACAAAGTGCATTATTCGTAATAGCGGGTTTCCACTTGTTTCCGATTAGATCACAGCCTGACTTGTCTACCCGTGAAAAGATCTGATTCCGCTTATGTTTCTATCTGCAAAAACGTTCTCTGGAGCACTAACACCTTGGTCCGGGTTTTTATAATGGGTGAGATAGGGAAAGATCATACTGGATAATTATATAAACTGTGGTAGTGTCGCATCTGGAAGGCTTTATAAATATCCTTTCAGTAATCCTAAATCTATCCCAACTATCCCAGAATGTTTGCTCAGTAGAAGTTTATCAAACAGTTTGTAGTAAGAAACTGTAAGTAAGGAGCGACTCGGCCCAACTGTAACCCAAACTCTAAAAAACGGAATTTTGATGACAGTAAAAACAACAAAAGAGTTGCCTTTTTTTGCTGATTCCAAATAAATAAAATTATTTAATATAAAGTAACTTATCAAAAGCTACGAGTCTAAGAAAATTTGTCTGATTTTCAAAAATAGGAGAAACACCCCAAAAAGTCAAGCGACCAAAATGAAAATGACACTATTAGATTCTACATATCAAAGAACCGTTTTGTCAAGGTTTCTAGCTCTCATGTACAAAATTTGGAATTTTGTACCTTTGCGAAAAGAAAGATCACGGATGCGTGTTTTTTTTCAATGGGTTATTGTATTGAACGAATGATCCTATAAGACCGGAAAAGGACATGTTCGAACGGAAATCAAAAGTTCTAGGGCCCTTTTAAGAGACGAAAAGGATGGGAGGGTAACTAGTCCCCCTCCATAACCCCTGCGTTCCCCAAAGAGAGCGCATCAAAATTTTGAGATAGCCCTTTGATTCAGCGTAGTTAAAGGCTCCAATAACTATGCTTTTGGGGATGACTTGACCCCCCCCATAGTCCCTGGAGAACGGAATGTAAGTTATACAATTTGCCCATTGTTTACATACAGTATTTGTTTTTTGGGAAATATACAGAATTTTCTTATGGGGGGATTTTCCACAGGGAGAAACTTCCGCGGTAAGGAAAGTTTCCGTGGGGAATTTCCAAGTAAATTTTTTACACGGGGGAGGATTTTATATTTGAGGGGATTTCCTGGGATGATTTGAAAAACGGTCAGAAATTAAATAAAACAAATTCAACTGGCAGTAAGGAGCAACATTGAAACTTAAAACAACAGAAATAATTCTGTGTATGAAGGGGGTTGCCCCATCCTCAACCATCACTTTTTGTGCTAAAGTTGACTATTTTCCATAGTTCTGTAAGAAAAACTGCTCAAACACAAGGGCAGTTTAATTTGAATGAAAAGGGTCCTTAAAGAACTTTAATATTTTAGCGTAAAGAGCGAGGGTTGAGGAAGGGGGAGGCCCCTTCATATACGGCATAGTTTCTGTTCATTTTACATTTTAATGTTGCTTCTTACTTTCAGTTGAAAAACTTTTTATTTAATCCATGTTAAGACTAGAATTATTATTTTCTTTTCGAATGAGCCTCTCCTGGCATTACTGGTTCGATGCGATCACCACCTGGTGAAAAATAAACAAAAAAAGAACAACTAAACACACATCAATTCAATGGGCCTCCTATTCAGCAAAAACACGAAATTTCGTACTTCTGTAGATGTGACTTTAGAATTTCAGATCCAGGGTTCTTGAATATGCCGGATTTAGTAGTGTAATTTAGAGTAAGATTGCATCTCTTTTTTCGTTGTCCCTCCCTTTCCAAAAATTGTTTAAACTTCCACATGCATGTAACTTTTGAATGGCGACTTTTAACTTTACCAATTGTTTATATTCTTACCTACTATCGACAAGAGCTGCTCTATATTTACTGCTCTTTGCAAAAAACCTTTTAATTTCGCCCAGCTAAGGTTAATTAACTATTAAGATAACAACAAAACGACTCTAAAGATTCAAACGCTAATAAATATTTTTGTCTATCTTTCGGAAACAGTAATTTACTGGTAAAAACTTAACGGTGCCTTGCTTAAAAGGTCCTAACCTCCAAAGAAATATTTTACAATTCACTGTAAAAAAAATTGATTTTCAACAAAATGTTTGGCTCGAATTAAAAAAAGTGAAAAAAAATCCAATTTTTCTGTTGGAATTGTGACTTACTTATTGAATCCAAACAAGTCAAACAAAAACTCCAATTTTTCTGTTGAAACTGTGACTTGCTTATTGAATTCCAACAAATTATTGAAATTATTAAGATTTATGCACTTTTCAGTAGAAAAAAAAATGTAATTTTCGACGCAAATAGGTTATATTAATCAAAATGGTTTAGACTTCAACAGTAGATTGACATTTCTAGAATATCATACTGAATTTAACTATGGTGCCATTTAAAGTGAATTTATGTACAAATGTTCTTATGATCATGCATAAATTTTTGTACAAACATTATTACCTTATAATTAATATTTGGGAGCAATGGAAGAATATCATTTGAATTTTTTAATCACTAATGGCTTATGGAATAGTTACAGTGTATTAGTAAAAGAGAATCAATCTTTTTTGGCCTTTTCTACATAAAGTCAAGTTTGGACTTGTGAAATGTTAATATCAAACTATACGGGATTATTTCTGTAGTAAGATTACTTGGGTTTCGCTGGAAACCGACGATTCCACCAAACTTAATGACGAGTCGAAAGTCTGCCTCTGAGTAGGAGAAGGGCCTATTCGGGCTTATATCGGAAACTGGTGATCGATGACCATTTCTGGCAGCTGTTAGAACAGCAGACTAGTTTATTGTTCGACAAGAGTGTAGACCTAATAAACCGAACAACGATAGTAGTGGAAATCCAACAAACACGATCAAAATCCGATAAGGATCTTAAAATCCAAAATGTCGTGTTTGAAAATTCAATTCGGGTATGGGAATCCAACATTTTTGTTTCTCAACAGATTGGATATTCAATATTGATAATAGAATTCCAAAATGGTCTCTAATATTCAATTTAAGCTGTTGAAATTCCAATTTTTCTGTTGATAAAGATTAAAAACAATTTTTGTTGAATCTCAAACATTTTTTTTTTTTTTTTTACAGTGCGAGTCCCTAATTCTTCCCATTAACTAGTTCTTAGTTAAGCTATTTTTTTAAGTACGACCTAAAGTTAAGTGCGATAAACTGTGGACTTGCGATGTCAAGGTTTATAGAGCCCCAAGTGGAAAGATCTCATCACACCGTAGGAAAGTTGCACCCCCTGGCCTGACGATACGCATCCGAATTTTACAATTTAGTTATTATTTATTTTCATTATACTTTCATATTCAATATGCTCCGAGGGTTTGCCCACTATCCCCCACCTACTATACATCTTGGAGCACCGCACACTCCCAACACGTGTGGCGCAGTTGCGGCAAGCGTGGCGGAATCCCTTAAACGCTAGACATAGTTCCACCACACTGGCATACTTTTGCCACGCTTGGCACGCGCCTCCTGGTGTACTTGGGTTTTGAAAGTCGGCAAACACTCGATTTGCTCACTGGAAAATTAGTCCTATTCACTTGGTCTTTTAAAATGGGATGTCCAAACTAAGTCATTTTTATTTACTACACTGTCAAAAAAAAATGATTTCTAACAAAATGTTTTGCTTGAATTCAAACAAGTAAAAAAATAATCCAACTTTTGCTGTTGGAATTGTGACTTGCTTATTGAATTCCAACAAGTCGAAAAAAATCGAATTTTTCTATTGAAATTGTGACTTGCTTATTGAATTTCAACAAATTATTGAAATTATTAAGATTTATGCACTTTTCAGTAAAAAAAAATTTAATTTTCGACGCAAATAGGTTATATTAATCAAAATGGTTTGGACTTCAACAGTAAATTGACATTTCTAGAATATCGTATTGAATTTGACTATGGTGTCATTTAAGCAGAATTTATCAATTACAGTCCAAGTTTTTGGTATGTATTTTCCCTTGCTGCAGAGTAACGGTGATTCTGATGGTGTGATTTTTTTTAAGATTCATTTACTTTTGGGGGTTCTTTCCCGTTTTTTTTCCCCAAAATCAAGCAAATTTTCTCAGGCTTGTAGCCTTCGATGGGTAAAACAAAACTTAATGAATCTTATATATTTGGGATCAGCATAACAGGACAATTCTTCTGATATTTTTATTTATATCAAAATTTCGTTTTTGGAATGATATCAGAATTTAAAAATTTTAGAATTTCAGCTATTATTGAGCTGCAACCCTCCTTACTTACAATTCATTACAACAAACTGTTTTATTAAGAACAAACTGTTGTAGTACAATTGAATGAATAATACTTCATTCAATGTTAATGAAGAAAATGTTATTTTCTTCAGGGGTCCCTAGTCTGCACCTTTAACATAATGGAAAGGTAAAACTTCAACTCAATAGAGGGAAAAAGAATAGAAATTATGGTAAATAGGCTAGGTTAGTAGTTTTATCACCAACATTGAAGATTTAAAAAGATCGATTTTGCTTATATCTCCTATATACCAAAAACAAGAGTAAAATGGGTGAATAAACGGTAATATTCTAGGTGGAGGGACTTTTGCTATCTTAGAAATAGTTAGGTTATGGGAATGAAACTTTCAGGAGTGCATCTTAACTTTGAAAATAAAATCCTAAAATAACTTAAAATCCGACACACGTCATTAGCGTTGTCTTTTTAAAAACCTAAGTTTAAGGGAAAGAAGACCAACAAAAATTATGGAAAAAAATTCTATGCTATTTCTGAAGCCTTAGAAATAGTAAAACAGTTAAAATGAAAGCTAGAATGAACCTTCCTGGGGCATTATTTAGGGCTTGAGTTCACTCCTGAAAGTTTCACTCTCCTAGTGCAACTATTTTCCAAGATAGTCAAAAGCCCATCAGCTAGAATCATGCCTTATCTAGAGTTTAGCCCATCTCTGATTATTATAGCAGTTGATGACTATAAATAAGTATATAGCCCCACCTACTCAGGCGTTAGGATGTGAATATGGGCTTAAATATAAATAATATAATATATTTTCTGGGCCTGCAACAAACTTCATAGATCCAATGATTCCAAACACCGCGTGTCGTAGTACTCGTAGATCCTGCGAATGTCGTCTATCACATTTTTTTTCTGTAGTAATATAGGCAGCACGGCTTTTGGGTCATCTCCCCTGACCGGCATTTTGATATGCAGTAAATTCGCCATCCACTGACAATTGAGTCTATTTAATAGCATTTTTATGACAAATTGCCTCATTGTTTTAAAAAGCTGTTACGTAAACATAGTAGAATCACCAAATTTAATAATAAAATCAGCAAAATTAAGGTAAAATCACAAAAAAATCACCATATCGCCATTCATTTGTATTTTTTTCAGTAAAGTGCAAATTATGTTATGGCCTTGGGAAGGCATAGGGGTTTTGAGCCCAACTTATGTTAATTTCTGCTCGTTTTGGGTTTGACTCGGTTATTTATTGTAATTTCTGTTCGTTTTGGGTTTCATTTGTTTATCGATACTGATTTGTGGTAGTTTCATGCTTGGTAGATTATTTGATTTTATTTGGGCTCATTTTTGAATAATGGAGTTCTTTACTTTTCTTTGAAAAACCTATTCTGTGAAAAAGTTTTTTTAATTTATTTCTGTTCGTTTTATATTGACATAGTCTTTTCAGGGAAAAGAATAATACTTTAAATCTTTTCGTTTTTTAAGAATTTATAGTTTGGCCTGCTATTTGTATGCTGGAGAAAATTTTTCAGCAATTTTTAACAACATACACCCTTTTAAAAGTCTGGACACAAATAGTAGCGTTTAATTTAGTTTTATACCTCCTCTAGTTGACCTGAAATGGAAAACTGGATACCATTCGCAAAAAATTTGTTTACTTTCTTTGATAGCTTGGATACACTTACGCTATTTTGATTTGGTTAATTTTTAAGAACAGAACTAGCCCGAAAGTGTGAACTTAATACCCTCAGTCGTTCTTGGGATACTGCTGAAATGCCTTATTGGGAAATAGCATTAACACGGTGCATTTTGATTTAATCTTAAGGCAACATTTAGTTTTTAAACATAAAGGCAAATGGGAGGGTGGGCGTGGGAGGGGGATGAGTTCCCCTCCAATCACTTTTGACTATTAAAAAGGGCATCAGCCTCCTCTATTTTCAATCGAATGAGCCCTTTTCGAAGCTCCTACGACAACTCCTTCGATACGAAGTGCCATGGTCTAAACAACAACAAAAACAACAAAATAATACATTATACCCACATTGATTTACTATAAAAATGTCAAGCCATCCAATAACTTTCGAGTATTAAAAAGAGAACAAGGCCTTTCGATTATAAATACCTTATATGCCCCCAGGGCATAAATTACAACCCTTATCCTAGGGGCTGTGAGGGTGGTTGTCATCCTCTAAGACCTAGTTTCCAGAACTTTCAACTACGTTAAACAAAATGGCTATCTCAAAATTTTGATTGGATGTGTTTGGGAAAATGGTGGGCGTGAGAGGGGCGTTAGTCACTCTCCAATATCTTTCAACTATTAAAAAAAGCACTAGCCCTTTCAATTTCCAGTCAAATGAGCCCTTTTGAAGTTTCTACGACAACGCTTTCAATAAAACCTTATATGCCCCCAGGGTATAACTTACAACCCTTGCACTGAGGGCTGGGGGGGAGGTGTCATCCTCAAAGACCTAATTTCCAGAACTTTCTGCAACGTTGAACAAAATGGCTATCTGAAAATTTTGATTGGATGTTTTTGGGGGAATAGTGGGCGTAAGAGGGGGGTTAGTTACCCTCCAATCACTCTCATCTATTAAAGAGGGCGCTGATCCTCTCAATTTCCAATTGAATGAGCCCATTTTGAAGTTTTTACGACAACTCTATCTATAAAAACCTTATATGCCCCCAGGGCATAACTTACAACCTTTGCTCTGGGGGCTCTGGTTGGTTTGCCATCCTTAAATGCATAATTTTCAGAACTTTCAACTACGGTGAACAAAATGACTATCTATAAACTTTGATTGAATGTGTTGGGGGAAATGCTGGGCTTGAGAGGGGGGTAATTACTCTCCACTCACTTCCGACTATTAAAAAGGGCAATTTCAATTTCTAATCAAATAAGCCCCTTTTGAAATTTCTACAACAACTTTATGTATAAACCTTATATACCCCCCAGGGAATAACTTACAACCCTTACACTGAGGGCCCTTGTTCAAGTTTCTACGACAAACGTTTCAATAAAAACTTATGTGCCCCCAGGGCATAACTTATAACCCTTGTCCTGAAGGCTGTGGGGGAAGTGGTCTAATCAAAGGTATAGTTTCCTGAACTTTAAACCGCGTGAAAAAATGGCTATCTCAAAATTTCGATTGGACGTTTTTGGGGAAATGGTGGGCATGGAAAGGGTGTTAGTTGCTCAAAGACCTAGTTTCCGGAACTTTCAATTACGTTGAACAAAATGGCTATCTTAAAATTTTGATTGGATGTGTTTGGGGAAAAGGTGGTTGTGAGAGGGGGGTTAGTTGCCCTCCAATCACTTTCAACTATTAAAAAGAGCATTAGCCCTTTGAATTTCCGATTGAATGAGCCTTTTTGAAGTTTCTACGACAACGCCTTCTATAAAAACCTTTTATGCCCCCTATGGAATAACTTAATACCCTCAGTCGTTCTTGGGATACTGCTGAAATGCCTTATTGGGAAATAGCATTAACACGGTGCATTTTGATTTAATCTTAAGTCAACATTTAGTTTTTAAACGTAAAGGCAAATGGGAGGGTGGGCGTGGGAGGGGGATTAGTTCCCCTCCAATCACTTTTGACTATTAAAAAGGGCATCAGCCCCCTCTATTTTCAATCGAATGAGCCCTTTTCGAAGCTCCTACGGCAACTCCTTCGATACGAAGTGCCCAGGTCTAAACAACAACAAAAACAACAAAATAATACATTATACCCACATTGATTTACTATAAAAATGTCAAGCCATCCAATAACTTTCGAGTTTTAAAAAGAGAACAAGGCCTTTCGATTATAAATACCTTATATGCCCCCAGGGCATAAATTACAACCCTTATCCTAGGGGCTGTGAGGGTGGTTGTCGTCCTCTAAGACCTAGTTTCCAGAACTTTCAACTACGTTAAACAAAATGGCTATCTCAAAATTTTGATTGGATGTGTTTTGGAAAATGGTGGGCGTGAGAGGGGCGTTAGTCACTCTCCAATCTCTTTCAAGTATTAAAAAAGGCACTAGCTCTTTTAATTTCCAATTAAATGAGCCCCTTTGAAGTTTCTACGACAACGCTTTAAATAAAAACCTTATATGCCCCCAGGGCATAACTTGCAACCCTTGCACTGAGGGCTGGGGGGGTGTCATCCTCAAAGACCTAGTTTCCAGAACTTTCAACTACGTTGAACAAAATGGCTATCTGAAAATTTTGATTGGATGTGTTTGGGGGAATGGTTGGCGTGAGAGGGGGGTTAGTTACCCTCCAATCACTCTCATCTATTAAAGAGGGCGCTGGCCCTCTCAATTTCCAATTGAATGAGCCCATTTTAAAGTTTTTACGACAACTCTATCTATAAAAACCTTATATGCCCCCAGGGCATAACTTACAACCTTTGCTCTGGGGGTTCTGGGTGGTTTGCCATCCTTAAATACATAATTTTCAGAACTATCAACTACGTTGAACAAAATGACTATCTCTAAACTTTGATTGAATGTGTTTGGGGAAATGATGGGCGTGAGAGGGGGGTTAATTACTCTCCACTGACTTTCGACTATTAAAAAGGGCAATTTCAATTTCCAATCAAATAAGCCCTTTTTGAAAATTCTACAACAACTTTATATATAAACCTTATATGCCCCCAGGGAATAACTTACAACCCTTACACTGAGGGCTCTGATGGGGTCATCATACTAAAAGACCTAGTTTCCAGAACTTTCGACTACGTTGAACAAAATCGCTATCTAAAAATTTTTATATGATGCGGTTGGGGAAAAGGTGGGCGAGAGAGGGGGGTTAGTTGCCCTCAAATCACTTTCGACTATTAAAAAGGGCACTAGCCCTTTAAATTTCCAATCGAATGAGCCCTTGTTCAACTTTCTACGACAAACATTTCAATAAAAACTTATGTGCCCCCAGGGCATAACTTATGACCCTAGCCCTGAAGACCGTGGGAGAAGTGGTCTAATCAAAGGTATAGTTTCCTGAACTTTAAACCGCGTGAAAAAATGGCTATCTCAAAATTTCGATTGGACATTTTTGGGGAAATGGTGGGCGTGGAAGGGGTGTTAGTTGCCTTCCAATCACTTTCGACTATTAAAAAGGGCACTAGCCATTTCAATTTCCAATCGAATGAGCCCTTTTTGAAGTTTCTACGAAAATGCGTTCTAGAGAAACCTTATATGCCCCAAGGGCATAACTTACAACCCTTGCTTTGAGGGCTGTGGGGGGATTGTCATCCTCAAAGACCTAATTTCTAGAACTATCAACTACGTTGAACAAAATGGCTATCTTAGAATTTAGATTAGATGTGTTTGGGGTAAAGGTGGGCATGATAGGGGGGCTGGTTGCCCTCAAATCACTTTCGAGATTATTCAAAAGGGCACTAGCCCTTTGAATTTCCAATCGAATGAGCCCTTCTTCAAGTTTCTACGACAAAGATTTCAATGAAAACTTATATGCCCTCTGGGCATAACTTATAACCCTCGCCCTGAAGACTGTTGGGGGAGTGTTCTAATCAAAGGTATAGTTTCCTGAACTTTAAACTGCGTGGAATAAATGACTATCTCAAAATTTCGATTGTAATTTTTGGGGAAATGGTGAGCGTGCAAGGGGTGTTTGTTACCTTCCAATCACTTTCGACTATTAAAAAGGGCAATAGCCATTTCAGTTTCGAATCGAATGAGCCCTTTTTGAAGTTTCTACGACAACGCGTTCTATAGAAACCTTATATGCCCCAAGGGCATAACTTACAACCCTTGCTTTGAGGGCTGTGGGAGGATTGTCATCCTCAAAGACCTAATTTCCAGAACTTTCAACTACGTTGAACAAAATGGCTTAGTTGCCCTCAAATCACTTTCGACTATTAAAAAGGACACTAGACCTTTGAATTTCCAATCGAATTAACCCTTTTTCAAGTTTCTAGGACAAAGATTTCAATGAAAACTTATATGCCCTCAGGGCATAACTTATAACCCTTGCCCTGAAGACTGGTGGGGGAGTGTCCTGCTCAAAGGTATAATTTCCTGAAATTTAAACTGCGTGGAACAAAAAGGCTATCTCAAAATTTTGATTGGATGAGTTTGGGGAAATGGTGGGCGCGGAAGAGGTGTTGGTTGCCTTCCAATCACTTTCGACTATTAAAAAGGGCACTAGTCATTTCAATTTCCAATCGAATGGCCCCTTTTTTAAGTTTCTACGACAACATGTTCTATAAAAACCTTATATGCCCCCAGGGCATAACTTACAACCCTTGCCCTGAGGGCTGTGGGGGGTTGTCATCCTCAAAGACCTAATTTCCTGAACTTTCAACTACGTTGAACAAAATGGCTATCTCAAAATTTTGATTGGATGTGTTTGGGGAAAAGGTTGGCGTGAGAGGGGGGTTAGTTGCCCTCCAATCACTTTCGACTATTAAAAAGAGCATTAGCCCTTTGAATTTCCGATCGAATGAGCCTTTTTTGAAGTTTCTACGACAACGCCTTCTATAAAAAAAACTTTTATGCCCCTAGGGCATAACTTGCAACTCTTACCCTGAGGGCTGTGGGGGAGTGTCATCCCCAAAAACATAATTTTTATCTGGAAATCAACAACGCTGAACAAAATGGCCATCTCAAAATTTTGATTGGATGTGTTTCGGGAAATGGTGGGCGTGGAAGGGGTGTTAGTTGCCTTCCAATCACTTTCAACTATTAAAAAAGGGCACAAGCCACTCCGATTTCCAAATGAATGAGCCCTTTTCGAAGTTTAAGCGACAACTTCTTCGATACGAAGCACTCTGGTCTAAAGGGAAAAAATAATAAATATACATTGTGCCAACATCGTTCTTATATGTCCCCCAGGGCATAACTTAAAATCCTTGCCCTGAAGGTTGTGGGGAAGTAACCTCACCAAAAACATATGTTTTATCCAGAAATCAACTACGCTGAACAAAATGGCTATCTCAAAGTTTTGATTGGATTTCTTTCGAGAATTGGTGGGCGTGGAAGGGGTGTTAGTTGCCTTCCAATCACTTTCAACTATTAAAAGTGCACAAGCCACTCCAATTTCCAATTGAATGAGCCCTTTTCAAAGTTTCCACGATAACTTCTTCGATACGAAGTGCCCTGGTCTATAGAAAAACATAACAAATATTACATTGTGCCAACATCGTTCTTATATGCCTCGAGGGCATAGCTTAAAACCCTTACCCTGAGGGTTGTTGGGGAACGACCTCCTCAAAAACGTATTTTCTATCTGAAAATCAACTACGCTGAACAAAATGGCTATCTCAAATTTTTATTGGATAGGTTTTGGGGAATGATGGGCGTGGGGGGGCTAGTTGCCAACCAATCACTTTCGACCATTAAAAAGGGCACTATCCACTCCAATTTCCAATCGAATGAGCTCTTTTCGAAGTTTCTACGACAACTCCTTCGATACGAAGTGCCCTGGCCTAAGACCAAGAGAAAAAATCAATAATACATTGTGCCAACATCGTTCTTTACTTAAGCAGCGCTATTGCGCTGCCTTTGATAATTTCTGTTGGAAGACCCAAAAAACAAAAATTTGTAGTTGCAGCTACTATAAATAATGATTCTTCGGAAACAACAACTAAACTAACTTATCAAAAATGAAAATTAAGAGCAGACATAGGCGATTAGAATACATGCAAAAAACGACAATTAGAGTGTATTAAAAATGAAAATGAAGAGCTAAGACACACACAGTTAGAAAAAATAAGACAACGAACAAATGAGGGAGTCAAAAATGAAAATGAATAGCAGCGACTCAATGAAAATCAACCTGGACAGCGAGAATCAAAACGTTAAAAAATTGAAAATGATAGCGATGATGATTGGGTTTGGGATTTTGACATTAATAAGGTCATCAATGCCTATCATACCTTTGTTAAAAAACAAAGGTTCGTCGATATGTATTTCATAATAACGAAAGATAAGCCGAGGTGTAACGAAGCAACCAAGTTGAAAATGATAGCGATGATGATTGGGTTTTGAATTTTGACATGGATAAGGTCATCAATACCTACCATACCCATGGAAATCAAAAATATGGACTGGATAAACCGTTGGAAGAAAAAGAGGTTTCTGTCCCATCACCTGAACAATTAAAAGAAACAAAGGTGGTCGTCAATGCCTTCCATACCTTGTAAAATCAAAAACCTGAACTAGATAAATCGTTGGAAGAAATATAAGTTTTCGTCCCGCCACCTGAGCAGTTAAAAGAAGCAAAGGTTCGGCGATATGTCTTTCATAATGACAAAAGACAAGCCGAGGCAAAAGTTAAAGGTCCAACAAAAAAAAATGCAATTTTACAAAGGCACCACTTTAAATTTAAGGTCCATTTGGACGTCGTGAAATCAAGAAAGGGCTCAAATTGTCTGGATTTAGAAGATAAGTGACATCGAAAATATATATATATATATATATATATATATATATATATATATATATATATATATATATATATATATATATATATATATATATATATATATATATATATATATATCTATATATATATATATATATATATATATATATATATATATATATATATATATATATATATATATATATATATATATATATATATATATATATATATATATATATATATATATATATAGAAGCGTGCCCCATACCTTTGTTAAAAAAAAACAAAGGTTCGCGCCGATATATATTTCATAATGACGAAAGATAAGCCGAGGTGTGACGAACCAAACAAATTGAAAATGATAACGATATATATATATATATATATATATATATATATATATATATATATATATATATATATATATATATATATATATATATATATATATATATATATATATATATATTTATACTATTTTTATATGTGGGTAATAATTGTGTATGTATTTATGTATGCATGTTCTCAAAAAGGGATCCATATTTTCTCAGGAAAATTGGTATCTTGAAATATTCTCGCAAAAAAAGACGATCTAGATAGGTCAGAAGTCTGAGAAAAATCATTAAGAGCCTTAATTTTGGTTTTTGCACATGACGTCATGTACTATGTTATTACGTCATATAAGCATTTCTTATGACATTATATATGGCATCATATAAGTATTTTCTTATATGATGTTATGCATAGTATAAATAAGATTCATGAGTTTCCAACGCAACAGTTATTTATATAGTATGATGTTTGTTGAAAGGCCCAAAAAACGAAATTTTTCAGTTGCAGTTAATATAAATGATGATTCTTTGGAACCACACCTGAACTATAAAATGCGATAAGATGTGAAACTTGACAACCTTGACCATCAATTGCGACAACAACAATTCGGACAGCTAAAGCAAAGGCCATTACTAAATTGCCTGAAGTAATCAAAATCCAAAAACGTGTCAAAAATGAAAGTAAAGAGCAAAGACAAAGGCGGTTAGAAGATATGCAAAAACAACAATTAGAGCATTTTAAAAATGAAAATGAGGGGAAAGGACACACGCAGTTAAAAGACATATGGCATCGAACAAGTGAGGGAGTCAAAAATGAAAATGAAGAGCAGCGACTCAATGAAAATCAACCTGGACAGCGAGAATCAAAACTTGTCAAAATTGAAAATGATAGCGATGATGATTGGTTTTGGGATTTTGACATGGATAAGTTCATCAATGCCTACCATACCTCTGTTTAAAAAAAACAAAGGTTCGGCGATATGTAGTTCATAATGACGAAAAATAAGCCGAGGTGTAACAAAGCAAACAAATTGAAAATGATAGCGATGATGATCGGGTTTTGGATTTTGACATGGATCAGGTCATCAATACCTACCACCCCTTTGAAAATCAAAAATATGGACTGGATAAATCGTTTGAAGAAAAATAAGTTTTTGTCCCACCACCTGAACAATTAAAAGAAACAAAGGTTCGGCGATATGTATTTCATAATGATAAAAGACAAGCCAAGGCAAAAGAAGAAGTATTTATCCCACCACTTGAACAATTAAAAGAAACAAAAATTTTTTGGAATTCAATAAGCAAGCCACAATTCCAACAGAAAAATTGGATTATTTTTTGACTCGTTTGAATTCGAGCAAAACATTTTGTTAGAAATCATTTTTTTTTTTTTTTTTTTTTTTTTTTTTTTTTTTTTTTTTTTTTTTTTTTTTTTTACAGTGTATTCAATTCAATAATAGTACTTTATTCAATAATAGAAGTAAAAATAACTCAATTTTTAAATATTAGATACACTTTGCATATTTATTTCTTTTTTTCCACGTCTAGAACTCAGAAAGAGTGAACAATACTCAATCATTCCGGAACCAATCTGAGAAAATGGTTGTTCCTGACATCTCCATGTCAAGTTTGCAACTTCAAAAGCGAATTGCAAGCGGAACTTTTGGAACGGTAAGCTTAATAATTTACTTTATATACCAGTATATTGGCTCTCATAAATCAAAACACATTATGGTCAGTACATTTTTCATACCTTTGACTTAGTGCACCACATGCTGTTCTATATAGCCAAATTTTATCTAGCCAGACCTCAATTAGTTACTTCTACTATTCCAATCTGTTTGTAAATTTACCGCCAAAATATTTCGTCGACTTTTAAATTAGTACAATTGTAAGATTTGCATTTTTTAATTAACAGCCAATTCCCTGGATTAACAAATGAAATGTTCTTCGTTGATTATGATAAAAAAAAGATTTGTACTTTAATTTGACTAATTACGTGCTAAACCGTGCAATTGATATTCTTTTACAATGACAATTAACGATTTTTTACAATTTATTGACAATTTACTATTACAATCTCCATTCCTAAAACACATGAATGAAGCCAGATATTCTAACAGATATTTATTACAGAATTATCAGTACCAGCATATTATCGTCTTTTTGAATTTTCCACGGTGCTCCTTTTATTTACTCAATCAGTTTTGCATCTGAACCACTCAAAAAGGCCTCTTGAGTGATTGATTGCTCTTCAAAGAATTCAGAAGTAATTCTTATTCACTTCTTGTGTTTTTTACAGAGTTAATTATGCCTCTGAGGTTGAAAGTGAGTGATTATTTTAAATGCAACTTCACATTGTACACCTCTGTACAGTAAGTGATAGTTTAGATGATGGATTAATTGTCAGACTAGTACATCTTCTTGAAGAAACTTTTTCGAACGGTGAATGGCCAGGGTTCCATTATTTTCTGGAATGGGCTACCATTGAAACGTCTTTTAATAGCTACTGTGTTATAAAAAAAAGTCACATAAGCATTATTGTACAACTTCTCATACTTTTGGAATGGTCCAAAGTCCCTCCCCTTCAAATTTGGCCCCTTTTTGTTATTTTAATTATAATTTTGAGGTAATTATTTACAAAGCTCTTGCCTCAATAAGTTGAACAGCAAATGAAATAACTTTTGTAAATTAGCTTACTTCACAATGTTCTATTTTTAATTTTTGTTGATTGAAAGATCGGATATTGTAAAATGCTATCCTTGCTCCAATGACTCTTTATTATTTTATATTTTGTAGTTTTTAGAAAACATTATTTATGTGACATATTTTTTGTTATGTTTTATTAATAAACTTCTATTAAAAATATACAAAATAAATACTGAACGGAAATGTGTAAGAACAACGATTAGTGAACATAAAAACACCCAAAACCCATTGAGATTTAGATCCATTTCTTGTTGTTTTTTGTTTTGTGTGTCTGTGTCCAGACTTGTAGCTTTTGATGGGCAACTTCGAACTTGATAAAATTCATGCATTTGGAATGACCGAAAAAATTCAATTCTTTTAACGTATGTATTTTTATCAAAAATCTTTTTTTATAGGTTCACTGACTATTACCTCGACTCACTCCTTACTTGTAATTCGTATCGCAAACTTTGTGATGACGAAGTACTCTTTTATGACCAGGTTACGTGTTTCTAAAGCGTTTGATTCCGGGATTCTTGCGCATATATTGGTCATCATGGTTGCTGCAACCATGTAAATAAGGAATTCCAGCCCACAGTAACCGAAAACCTGGCAAGTAAACAATGTGTTAACTCCTTAATATTAGGGGCTAGTGTAACATGTAGGGGCATTATGTGTGATCTATAAGAGCAAGAATTAATGACCATTGTACCTTGTGCCACAGTTCTTGAACCAGTGATTAGAAAGGTGATTCTAAAAGTGAAAAAAAAGTGATTCCAATTAAAAAGGCATTAGAAAGGTGCTTTGACCTTCTTTGACCTTCTGTTCAGTTAATTCGTTGTTTAAGTTCAACCGAACGTTAATATGACCTGTCTGTCAAAGGGTATTGATAGGTCTGTAGCAAATTATGCCGACAATATTTTGAATATAAGCTGGATGCCGGCCAAATGAAGATAGGGTTCAATATTTTGCGTCTAGTCAAAAACAAAATCGAGATCCTCGTTTGCAATCGCCATAGCCATTATTCAGTTCCTGTCTTTCTCGATCAACAGTACCACCTCGTGTACGTTGCAGTGTTATCTAAAGAAACAATCGGAACGAATTTTAAGAGGCAAAATTTAAACAACAGAAGGAATCATCAGCCATACGCTAAGTTCAGAGGAACTAGTTAGAGCGAAAAAATAATGACAGAAAACACGAAAAACTAAAAAGAATAATTGGGAATAAAGGAATATTTAGAGAAAGTGAAAACTAAAAAAAAATTATTTGAAGAAATAGAATGTTTGAGAGCTAAAGAGCAAAAAGTAAAGGTGATTAGAAATTAATAGTAGGAAAAAAATGAATGCTTAAAAATGCAAATAAATAAGATAGCAATAGAATAAGTTCTCTTTTTTTAATATTCTTGTAATTTAAATTATATAATGATATATTGTGCCTGCACACTATCTGTATCAACCTTTCACTTTTGTCTTGTTTAGATATACGTGGCAGAAACCGTTGTTCCTGATTATGGTTCTGTATATGGGGCTCGTAAGACTGTTGTCGCAGCGAAATTTCTTCCTCCAACATCAGGAAAGGACAAGGATGCCTTTCTCCAAGAAGTGCAGATGCTTGCAGCCTTAGACGATCAAAATATTTGCCGTGTTCTTGGTGTATGTGCCAGTGACAACCCGTTTTGTGTTTTACTGGAATATCTGGAGCATGGTGATCTTACTCAGTACCTAAAGTCGAAAGAATTATCACCCGGACTAAATAACTCTAAAGAGGAGTGTATCAGGTTAGCATGTTATTACTGAAAGTCACACCGTTTTTACAAGTTATTAAATAAAAAAACAAGTTTTTTTTTAACTGAAAATAAGGAGCGACATTAAAACTTAAAACGAAAAGAAATTATTCCATATATGAAAGGGGCTTTCCTCTCCTCAACGCCTCGCTCTTTACGCTAAAGTTTTTTGTTGTTTTAAATTTAGAGTTGTGAGAAAGAGTCAAACTTTAGCGTAAAGAGCGGGGCGTTGAGGAGAGGACAGCCCCTTTCATATATGTAATAATTTCTGTTCGTTTTAAGTTTTAATGTCGCTCCTTACTTTCAGTTAAAAAAAAACTTGTTTTTTTATTTAATTTCTGAATGTTTTTGAATTAATGCATGTTTTAAATTTGGCTCACCGTACATGACTAATTAAAACGAAATTGGCATATTAATTTTACTTTTTTAACTAATAATAACCTTATAATAACCTAAGTTTGATTTGTGTTCCAGTTGTTTAAGAATGACTCCTGAATCACAAATGCTGTTTAATTAGAATAATAACCTCTTTTAAAAGTTAAGAAAGAAACTTTAGCGTAAGAGCGAGCTATTGAGGAGCTTTTGAGGCTGTCCCCTCCTGAACGCCCTGCTCTTTGTTTTTTTTGTTTTTTTAAAAAGAGCGTTTCTGTTTTTGTTTTTTTTTAACTTCAAAAAACTTTACTCTTCTTATTACAAAAAAATAAAAAACTTTAGCGCAATAGAGCAAAGTTTTTTATTGTAAAAGTTTTTATTACAAATTACATATATGGAATATTTCCGTGTATAAAATTACTCAGTATATGAAAAGGGCTGTCCCCTCCTCAACACCCTACTCTTTACGCTAAAATTTTTACTGTTTTAAGAAGTAGAGTTGGGAGAAAGAGTCAAACTTTAGCTTAAAGAGCGAGGTGTTGAGGAGGGGACAGCCCCTTTCATATACTAAATAATTTCTGTTCGTTTAAGTTTTAATGTCGCTCCTTACTTGCAATTAAAAAAAAGCTTGTTTTTTTATTTAATTTCTGAACTTTTTTGAATTAATGCAGGTTTTGAATTCGGCTCACCGTACCTGACTAATTAAAACAAAATTGGCATATTAATTTTACTTTTTTAACTAATAATAACCTTATAATAACCTAAGTTTGATTTGTGTTCCAGTTGTTTAAGAATGACTCCTGAATCACAAAAGCTGTTTAATTAGAATAATAACCTCTTTTAAAAGTTAAAAAAAACTTTAGCTTAAGAGCGAGCTATTGAGGAGCTTTTGAGGCTGTCCCCTCCTGAACGCCCTGCTCTTTGTTTTTTTTGTTTTTTTACAAAGAGCGTTTCTGTTGTTTTTTTTTAAACTTCAAAAAACTTTACTCTTCTTATTAAAAAAAAAAACTTTAGCGCAATAGAGCAAAGTTTTTTATTGTTTTTTATTGTAAAAGTTTTTATTGCAAATTACATATATGGAATATTTCCGTATATGAAATTACTCCGTATATGAAAAGGGCTGTCCCCTCCTCAACACCCTACTCTTTACGCTAAAGTTTTTACTGTTTTAAGAAGTAGAGTTGGGAGAAAGAGTCAAACTTTAGCTTAAAGAGCGAGGTGTTGAGGAGGGGACAGCCCCTTTCATATACTAAATAATTTCTGTTCGTTTAAGTTTTAATGTCGCTCCTTACTTTCAGTTAAAAAAAAACTTGCTTTTTTATTTAATTTCTGAATGTTTTTGAATTAATGCATGTTTTAAATTTGGCTCACCGTACATGACTAATTAAAACAAAATTAGCATATTAATTTTACTTTTTTAACTAATAATAACCTTATAATAACCTAAGTTTGATTTGTGTTCCAGTTGTTTAAGAATGACTCCTGAATCACAAAAGCTGTTTAATTAGAATAATAACCTCTTTTAAAAGCTAAGAAAGAAACTTTAGCGTAAGAGCGAGCTATTGAGGAGCTTTTGAGGCTGTCCCCTCCTGAACGCCCTGCTCTTTGTTTTTTTTGTTTTTTTACAAAGAGCGTTTCTGTTGTTTTTTTTTTAACTTCAAAAAACTTTACTCTTCTTATTACAAAAAAATAAAAAACTTTAGCGCAATAGAGCAAAGTTTTTTATTGTAAAAGTTTTTATTACAAATTACATATATGGAATATTTCCGTGTATGAAATTACTCCGTATATGAAAAGGGCTGTCCCCTCCTCAACACCCTACTCTTTACGCTAAAATTTTTACTGTTTTAAGAAGTAGAGTTGGGAGAAAGAGTCAAACTTTAGCTTAAAGAGCGAGGTGTTGAGGAGGGGACAGCCCCTTTCATATACTAAATAATTTCTGTTCGTTTAAGTTTTAATGTCGCTCCTTACTTGCAATTAAAAAAAAGCTTGTTTTTTTTATTTAATTTCTGAACTTTTTTGAATTAATGCAGGTTTTGAATTCGGCTCACCGTACCTGACTAATTAAAACGAAATTGGCATATTAATTTTACTTTTTTAACTAATAATAACCTTATAATAACCTAAGTTTGATTTGTGTTCCAGTTGTTTAAGAATGACTCCTGAATCACAAAAGCTGTTTAATTAGAATAATAACCTCTTTTAAAAGTTAAAAAAAACTTTAGCTTAAGAGCGAGCTATTGAGGAGCTTTTGAGGCTGTCCCCTCCTGAACGCCCTGCTCTTTGTTTTTTTTGTTTTTTTACAAAGAGCGTTTCTGTTGTTTTTTTTTAAACTTCAAAAAACTTTACTCTTCTTATTAAAAAAAAAAACTTTAGCGCAATAGAGCAAAGTTTTTTATTGTTTTTTATTGTAAAAGTTTTTATTGCAAATTACATATATGGAATATTTCCGTATATGAAATTACTCCGTATATGAAAAGGGCTGTCCCCTCCTCAACACCCTACTCTTTACGCTAAAGTTTTTACTGTTTTAAGAAGTTGAGTTGGGAGAAAGAGTCAAACTTTAGCTTAAAGAGCGAGGTGTTGAGGAGGGGACAGCCTCTTTCATATACTAAATAATTTCTGTTCGTTTAAGTTTTAATGTCGCTCCTTACTTTCAGTTAAAAAAAAACTTGCTTTTTTATTTAATTTCTGAATGTTTTTGAATTAATGCATGTTTTAAATTTGGCTCACCGTACATGACTAATTAAAACAAAATTGGCATATTAATTTTACTTTTTTAACTAATAATAACCTTATAATAACCTAAGTTTGATTTGTGTTCCAGTTGTTTAAGAATGACTCCTGAATCACAAAAGCTGTTTAATTAGAATAAAAACCTCTTTTAAAAGCTAAGAAAGAAACTTTAGCGTAAGAGCGAGCTATTGAGGAGCTTTTGAGGCTGTCCCCTCCTGAACGCCCTGCTCTTTGTTTTTTTTTGTTTTTTTACAAAGAGCGTTTCTGTTGTTTTTTTTTTTAACTTCAAAAAACTTTACTCTTCTTATTACAAAAAAATAAAAAACTTTAGCGCAATAGAGCAAAGTTTTTTATTGTAAAAGTTTTTATTACAAATTACATATATGGAATATTTCCGTGTATGAAATTACTCCGTATATGAAAAGGGCTGTCCCCTCCTCAACACCCTACTCTTTACGCTAAAATTTTTACTGTTTTAAGAAGTAGAGTTGGGAGAAAGAGTCAAACTTTAGCTTAAAGAGCGAGGTGTTGAGGAGGGGACAGCCCCTTTCATATACTAAATAATTTCTGTTCGTTTAAGTTTTAATGTCGCTCCTTACTTGCAATTAAAAAAAAGCTTGTTTTTTTATTTAATTTCTGAACTTTTTTGAATTAATGCAGGTTTTGAATTCGGCTCACCGTACCTGACTAATTAAAACGAAATTGGCATATTAATTTTACTTTTTTAACTAATAATAACCTTATAATAACCTAAGTTTGATTTGTGTTCCAGTTGTTTAAGAATGACTCCTGAATCACAAAAGCTGTTTAATTAGAATAATAACCTCTTTTAAAAGTTAAAAAAAACTTTAGCGTAAGAGCGAGCTATTGAGGAGCTTTTGAGGCTGTCCCCTCCTGAACGCCCTGCTCTTTGTTTTTTGTTTTTTTTTTACAAAGAGCGTTTCTGTTGTTTTTTTTAAACTTCAAAAAACTTTCCTCTTCTTATTAAAAAAAAAAAAAACTTTAGCGCAATAGAGCAAAGTTTTTTATTGTTTTTTATTGTAAAAGTTTTTATTGCAAATTACATATATGGAATATTTCCGTATATGAAATTACTCCGTATATGAAAAGGGCTGTCCCCTCCTCAACACCCTACTCTTTACGCTAAAGTTTTTACTGTTTTAAGAAGTAGAGTTGGGAGAAAGAGTCAAACTTTAGCTTAAAGAGCGAGGTGTTGAGGAGGGGACAGCCCCTTTCATATACTAAATAATTTCTGTTCGTTTAAGTTTGAATGTCGCTCCTTACTTGCAATTAAAAAAAACCTTGTTTTTTTATTTAATTTCTGAGTAGTAAGGCCATAGGGAATACAAAACGTGATTGCGTAATATGCCTTACCACAGGCCAGTGGCCTATTACAATGAACCCTACATGGGTTGGCAGACAGGTTTTCTATTATGAGACTCATTTTTTGTATAATCTGGTTTGGTGGGTATAATCTGGTTTGGTTCAAGTTTTTCTGACACAATTTATCGGATTTCTAATTCAGGGTATACATGTCTTTTATGACGCAGTCAGATGGGTTTTTGAAGCACTTTCATCATAACATGTTTTATTATTATTTTTTTGGCAATTGAAATTTTTTTGTGGGTACATATGGAATCCGGTTAATAGCCTGTAGCTTAAAGGCATCTGAGATCTCGCTCCAGTATCGCATACACTATTAGAGATATCAAAATGACATCTCATTTGCATTAAGCTAACTCAATTTGCGAAAAAGAAATTCCATTTATGGGATGTTATAATTAGAATGGTTTTAAGTTGAAAATTGTGACGTAAAAATAACTCTATTTGCGAATTTTTTTGCGAAAAGGTATTTGCGTAAAGGTATTGCGTTGGTTAAGAATGCCTCACGGGTAATTAAAGAATGGGATGCTTCCATCAACAATACAAAGAATATGCTCAGATACTTAATAGATTTGACGCCTACAAGAGACATTGGTAAAAGGTTTGAAAAGTATTAACATTTGAAAAGTATTGTCAATTTAAAATAGGATCTAACGTTCCCTTCGTTCCCCCATTTCTGAGGGGCAGGGGAGGGTAGGAGAGGGGGAGAGGGAGTCAATTTTGGAGGTATAACAAGTACCATTCATTGCGATCGTAGCACTATATTGGCTCGTTTTAAATACTTCAGCTTGTCTATTCATTTGTGTTAAATAAAAATCTTGAATCTGGAAAATGAAAAAATAAGTATTTAAACAAAATGTACGATGCTGCTAATTAAAGAATAGTAGGCTACACTCAGAATTGTTTGCATGAGGGTTCAGTTAAAGACGTTCCCTTCATTCCCCCACTTCTGAGGGGCAGGGGAGGGTAGGAGGGGGAGTCAATTTTGGAGGTATAACAAGTACCATTCATTACGATCATAGCTCTATGTTGGCTCGTTTTAAATACTTCAGCTTACCTATTCATTTGTGTTAAATAAAAATCTTGAATCTGGAAAATGAAAAAATAAGTATTTAAACAAAATGTACGATGCTGCTAATTAAAGAATAGTAGGCTACACTCAGAATTGTTTGCATGAGGGTTCAGTTAAAGACGTTCCCTTCGTTCCCCCATTTCTGAGGGTCAGGGGAGGGTAGGAGAGGGGGAGGGGGAGTCAATTTTGGAGGTATAACAAGTACCATTCATTGCGATCATAGCTCTATGTTGGCTCGTTTTAAATACTTCAGCTTGTCTATTCATTTGTGTTAAATAAAAATCTTAAATCTGGAAAATGAAAAAATAAGTATTTAAACAAAATGTACGATGCTGCTAATTAAAGAATAGTAGGCTACACTCAGAATTGTTTGCATGAGGGTTCAGTTAAAGATGGTTCACTTGCACGAGGGTTCAGATGCATGGGGGTTCAGTTGCTTGGGGTTCAGTTACACGAGGATTCAGTTACAATGGAACCCACACAAAAATAATGGGGACACACACAAAAGCCAAATTAGCCCAGTGGCCTATGAGAAATCTCAGCAGCACGGGGGTTCAGTTGTACAGGGTTTCGGTTATACATGGGTTCAGTTACATGGAGGATTCAGTTGCACGAGGGTTCAGTTAAATGGGATATAGTTACACAGGGGTTTAGTTAAATTGGGTTGAGTTGCACGAGGGTTCAGTAGCACGAGGGTTCAGTAGCATGGGGATTCAGTTGTACAGGGTTTCGGTTATACAGGGGCTCAGTTGCATGGGGAGTTCAGTTGCACGAGGGTTCAGTTAAAGGGGATATAGTTACACAGGGGTTTAGTTAAATTGGATCGAGTTGCACGAGGGTTCAGTAGCACGAGGGTTCAGTAACACGGGGGTTCAGTTGTACAGGGTTTCGGTTATACAGGGGTTCAGTTACATGGAGGGTTCAGTTGCACGGGGGTTGAGTTAAATGGGTCTTGAGTTCCACGAGAGTCGACTATAAATAAACCTTTTGCGTCTTTCTGAACTTTCAGTGAGAGGCGGGGGTAAGTATTTAGTTTAAATAATTCTAAGAGGAATTGAGTTTTTCTGCATGTCCTTTGCATGTCCGGGTTGATGTTTGCAAGTCCAAGTTGGGTTTTCAGACCTAGGTTTTTTAGATTTTCGTGTGTGTTTGACTCCTGGGGATTTATTATTTGAGAAGTTAACTTTAGTATTTTGTGGTTTTACGTGCCTGAAATCATGAATTAGAATAGTTAATTTAGCTGTTTGGGTTTTCAGACCTAGTTTTTTTTTTTTTTTTTTTTTTTTTTTTTTTTTTTTTTTTTTTTTTTTTTTTTTTAGATTTTCGTGGGCGTTAGGTTCCTGGGACTTATTATTTGAGAAGTTAACTTTAGTATTTCGTATTTGACGTGCCTACTTAGGTAATAATGGAACATTTAGTATTTTTTCTAATGTAAGTGTTTTTCTTAAGAAATTCCCACTTCAGGTTTTATGACTCCTCCCCACAATGAATTCAGATGGTTTTAGGACTCATCTCACTAGCCATAACTCCATTCAACCTTGAGCGAAGGTATAAAAGTTTGATGAAGTATTTCTCTACTTAACAACTACATTAATAGCCTCCAAGATGATTTTTTTTTTCTCAAAACAATTTGTTAATACGTTTCAGCAATAAATATCTTTAAGCTTAACCCCTCTTTATTCTTTAGAATAGTTTTATTCGTTTCATTAAATTATGAAGAAATTGTAAGTAAGTAACAATAGCTTTCTTGAATTCGCTTCCTGGACACAATACAGATATTTAATTCAAGAAATCATAATAAAATCGCAAGTAAGTAATAAAGTCTTTATTGTTTTCACCTATTGGATACACAATATAGAAATTTCATTCAAGAAATTATGAAAAAATTCTCAGTAAGTAACAATTTCTTTCTTGAAGTCAACTCTTGGATACACAATACGGAAATTTCATTTAAGAAATTATGAAAAAATTGTAAGCAAGTAACAAACTCTTTCCTGAAGTCACCTCTTGGATACACAATGCAGAAACTTCATTTAAGAAACTATGAAAAAATTGTAAGTATTCGCTTCCTGGACACAATACAGATATTTAATTCAAGAAATCATAATAAAATCGCAAGTAAGTAATAAAGTCTTTATTGTTTTCACCTATTGGATACACAATACTGAAATTTCATTCAAGAAATTATGAAGGAATTTTAAATAGGTAACACACTCATTCTTGAAGTCACCTCTTGTATACACAATGCAGAAATTTCACTTAAGAAATTATCAAAAATTGTAAGTAAGTAGCAAATTCTTTCTTGAATTCGCCTCCTGGATAAATCGCAAGTAAGTAATAAAGTCTTTATTGTTTTCACCTATTGGATACACAATACTGAAATTTCATTCAAGAAATTATGAAGGAATTGTAAATAGGTAACACACTCATGTTACCTCATGGATACACAATGCAGAAATTTCATTTAAGAAATTATCAAAAATTGTAAGTAAGTAGCAAATTCTTTCTTGAATTCGCCTCCTGGGTAAATAAACAAGACAGTTCATTAAAGAAATTATGAAAAAATTGTAAGTAAGTAGCAAATTCTTTCTTGAATTCACCTGCTGGATAAACAAAAAAAAGACATTTCGTTCAAGAAATTATGACAAAATTCTAAGTAAGTAACAAACTCTATATTGTTTTCATGACTTAGATACACGATGTAGAAATTTAATTCAAGAAATTATGAAAAAATTCTCAGTAAGTAACAATTTCTTTCTTGAAGTCAACTCTTGGATACACAATACGGAAATTTCATTTAAGAAATTATGAAAAAATTGTAAGCAAGTAACAAACTCTTTCCTGAAGTCACCTCTTGGATACACAATGCAGAAACTTCATTTAAGAAACTATGAAAAAATTGTAAGTAAGTAACAAATTCTTTCTTGAAGTCACCTCTTGGATACACAATACAGAAATTTCATTAAAGAAATTATGAAAAAATTGTAAGTAAGTAGCAAATTCTTTCTTGAATTCACCTGCTGGATAAACAAAAAGACATTTCGTTCAAGAAATTATGACAAAATTCTAATTAAGTAACAAACTCTTAATTGTTTTCACGACTTAGATATACGATGTAGAAATTTAACTCAAGAAATTATGAAGAAATTCTCAGTAAGTAACAATTTCTTTCTTGAAGTCAACTCTTGGATACACAATACGGAAATTTCATTCAAGAAGTTATGAAAATATTTGTAAGTAAGTAACAAACTCTTTTTGTTTTCACCTCTTGGATATACAGTACAGATACTTCATTCAAGAAATTATGAAAAAATCGCAAGTAAGTAACTTTTTTTTTCTCTTTGTCACAAACAATTTTCACTTAGCCACACGATGTAGAAATTTAATTCAAGAAATTATGAAAAAATTCTCAGTAAGTAACAATTTCTTTCTTGAAGTCAACTCTTGGATACACAATACGGAAATTTCATTCAAGAATTTCATGACTTAGATACACGATGTAGAAATTTGATTCAAGAAATTATGAAAAAATTCTCAGTAAGTAACAATTTCTTTCTTGAATTTCGTTCAAGAAATTATGACAAAATTCTAAGTAAGTAGCAAACTCTTAATTGTTTTCACGACTTAGATATACGATGTAGAAATTTAATTCAAGAAATTATGAAGAAATTCTCAGTAAGTAACAATTTCTTTCTTGAAGTCAACTCTTGGATACACAATACGGAAATTTCATTCAAGAAATTATGAAAATATTTGTAAGTAAGTAACAAACTCTTTTTGTTTTCACCTCTTGGATATACAGTACAGATATTTCATTCAAGAAATTATGAAAAAATCGCAAGTAAGTAACTTTTTTAGAAACATAGAATTTTTTCATAATTTCTTGAATTAAATTTCTACATCGTGTGGCTAAGTGAAAATTGTTTGTGATAAAGAGGAAAAAAAAAGTTACTTACTTGCGATTTTTTCATAATTTCTTGAATGAAGTATCTGTACTGTATATCCAAGAGGTGAAAACAAAAAGAGTTTGTTACTTACTTACAAATATTTTCATAATTTCTTGAATGAAATTTCCGTATTGTGTATCCAAGAGTTGACTTCAAGAAAGAAATTGTTACTTACTGAGAATTTCTTCATAATTTCTTGAATTAAATTTCTACATCGTATATCTAAGTCGTGAAAACAATTAAGAGTTTGTTACTTACTTAGAATTTTGTCATAATTTCTTGAACGAAATTCAAGAAAGAAATTGTTACTTACTGAGAATTTTTTCATAATTTCTTGAATCAAATTTCTACATCGTGTATCTAAGTCATGAAATTCTTGAATGAAATTTCCGTATTGTGTATCCAAGAGTTGACTTCAAGAAAGAAATTGTTACTTACTGAGAATTTTTTCATAATTTCTTGAATTAAATTTCTACATCGTGTGGCTAAGTGAAAATTGTTTGTGATAAAGAGAAAAAAAAAAGTTACTTACTTGCGATTTTTTCATAATTTCTTGAATGAAGTATCTGTACTGTATATCCAAGAGGTGAAAACAAAAAGAGTTTGTTATTTACTTACAAATATTTTCATAATTTCTTGAATGAAATTTCCGTATTGTGTATCCAAGAGTTGACTTCAAGAAAGAAATTGTTACTTACTGAGAATTTCTTCATAATTTCTTGAATTAAATTTCTACATCGTATATCTAAGTCGTGAAAAAAATTAAGAGTTTGTTACTTACTTAGAATTTTGTCATAATTTCTTGAACGAAATGTCTTTTTGTTATGATAAAAAAGAAATTGTTACTTACTGAGAATGTTTTCATAATTTCTTGAATCAAATTTCTACATCGTGTATCTAAGTCATGAAATTCTTGAATGAAATTTCCGTATTGTGTATCCATGAGTTGACTTCAAGAAAGAAATTGTTACTTACTGAGAATTTTTTCATAATTTCTTGAATTAAATTTCTACATCGTGTGGCTAAGTGAAAATTGTTTGTGATAAAGAGGAAAAAAAAGTTACTTACTTGCAATTTTTTCATAATTTCTTGAATGAAGTATCTGTACTGTATATCCAAGAGGTGAAAACAAAAAGAGTTTGTTACTTACTTACAAATATTTTCATAATTTCTTGAATGAAATTTCCGTATTGTGTATCCAAGAGTTGACTTCAAGAAAGAAATTGTTACTTACTGAGAATTTCTTGAATTAAATTTATACATCGTATATCTAAGTCGTGAAAACAATTAAGAGTTTGCTACTTACTTAGAATTTTGTCATAATTTCTTGAACGAAATTCAAGAAAGAAATTGTTACTTACTGAGAATTTTTCATAATTTCTTGAATCAAATTTCTACATCGTGTATCTAAGTCATGAAATTCTTGAATGAAATTTCTGTATTGTGTATCCAAGAGTTGACTTCAAGAAAGAAATTGTTACTTACTGAGAATTTTTTCATAATTTCTTGAATTAAATTTCTACATCGTGTGGCTAAGCGAAAATTGTTTGTGATAAAGAGAAAAAAAAAGTTACTTACTTGCGATTTTTTCATAATTTCTTGAATGAAGTATCTGTACTGTATATCCAAGAGGTGAAAACAAAAAGAGTTTGTTACTTACTTACAAATATTTTCATAATTTCTTGAATGAAATTTCCGTATTGTGTATCCAAGAGTTGACTTCAAGAAAGAAATTGTTACTTGCTGAGAATTTCTTCATAATTTCTTGAATTAAATTTCTACATCGTATATCTAAGCCGTGAAAACAATTACGGGTTTGTTACTTACTTAGAATTTTGTCATAATTTCTTGAACGAAATGTCTTTTTGTTTATCCAGCAGGTGAATTCAAGAAAGAATTTGCTACTTACTTACAATTTTTTCATAATTTCTTTAATGAACTGTCTTGTTTATTTACCCAGGAGGCGAATTCAAGAAAGAATTTGCTACTTACTTACAATTTTTGATAATTTCTTAAATGAAATTTCTGCATTGTGTATACAAGAGGTGACTTCAAGAATGAGTGTGTTACCTATTTAAAATTCTTTCATAATTTCTTGAATGAAATTTCAGTATTGTGTATCCAATAGGTGAAAACAATAAAGACTTTATTACTTACTTGCGATTTTATTATGATTTCTTGAATTAAATATCTGTATTGTGTCCAGGAAGCGAATACTTACAATTTTTTCATAGTTTCTTAAATGAAGTTTCTGCATTGTGTATCCAAGAGGTGACTTCAGGAAAGAGTTTGTTACTTGCTTACAATTTTTTCATAATTTCTTAAATGAAATTTCCGTATTGTGTATCCAAGAGTTGACTTCAAGAAAGAAATTGTTACTTACTGAGAATTTTTTCATAATTTCTTGAATTAAATTTCTATATTGTGTATCCAATAGGTGAAAACAATAAAGACTTTATTACTTACTTGCGATTTTATTATGATTTCTTGAATTAAATATATGTATTGTGTCCAGGAAGCGAATTCAAGAAAGCTATTGTTACTTACTTACAATTTCTTCATAATTTAATGAAATGAATAAAACTATTCTAAAGAATAAAGAGGGGTTAAGCTTAAAGATATTTATTGCTTAAACGTATTAACATATTTTTTTGAGAAAAAAAAAAAAATCATCTTGGAGGCTATTAACGTAGTTGTTAAGTAGAGAAATACTTCATCAAACTTTTATACCTTCGCTCAAGGTTGAATGGAGTTATGGCTAGTGAGATGAGTCCTAAAACCATCTGAATTCATTGTGGGGAGGAGTCATAAAACCTCAAGTGGGAATTTTCTAAGAAAAACACTTACATTAGAAAAAATACTAAATGTTCCATTATTACCTAAGTAGGCACGTCAAACACGAAATACTAAAGTTAACTTCTCAAATAATAAGTCCCAGGAACCTAACGCCCACGAAAATCTAAAAAAAAAAAAAAAAAAAAAAAAAAAAAAAAAAAAAAAAAAAAAAAAAAAAAAAAAAAAACTAGGTCTGAAAACCCAAACAGCTAAATTAAATATTCTAATTCATGATTTCAGGCACGTAAAACCACAAAATACTAAAGTTAACTTCTCAAATAATAAATCCCCAGGAGTCAAACACACACGAAAATCTAAAAAACCTAGGTCTGAAAACCCAACTTGGACTTGCAAACATCAACCCGGACATGCAAACAAAAAGAATCAATGAAATAAAATCAAAGTGAACTTTGAAAGATCAAGAGAATGTAACTGTGACAAGCTAAACCACGACAAATTATTACTGAAATAATCCAACTCTTGCATTTCAATGAAAGAAAAACTCAATTCCTCTTAGAATTATTTAAACTAAATACTTACCCCCACCTCTCACTGAAAGTTCAGAAAGACGCAAAAGGTTTATTTATAGTCGACTCTCGTGGAACTCAAGACCCATTTAACTCAACCCCCGTGCAACTGAACCCTCCATGTAACTGAACCCCTGTATAACCGAAACCCTGTACAACTGAACCCCCGTGTTACTGAACCCTCGTGCTACTGAACCCTCGTGCAACTCGATCCAACTTAACTAAACCCCTTTGTAACTATATCCCCTTTAACTGAACCCTCGTGCAACTGAACCCTCCATGTAACTGAACCCATGTATAACCGAAACCCTGTACAACTGAATCCCCATGCTACTGAACCCTCGTGCTACTGAACCCTCGTGCAACTCAACCCAATTTAACTAAACCCCTGAGTAACTATATCCCATTTAACTGAACCCTCGTGCAACTGAACCCTCCATGTAACTGAACCCATGTATAACCGAAACCCTGTACAACTGAACCCCCGTGCTACTGAGATTTCTCATAGGCCACTGGGCTAATTTGGCTTTTGTGTGTGTCCCCATTATTTTTGTGTGGGTTCCATTGTAACTGAATCCTCGTGTAACTGAACCCCAAGCAACTGAACCCCCATGCATCTGAACCCTCGTGCAAGTGAACCATCTTTAACTGAACCCTCATGCAAACAATTCTGAGTGTAGCCTACTATTCTTTAATTAGCAGCATCGTACATTTTGTTTAAATACTTATTTTTTCATTTTCCAGATTCAAGATTTTTATTTAACACAAATGAATAGACAAGCTGAAGTATTTAAAACGAGCCAACATAGAGCTATGATCGCAATGAATGGTACTTGTTATACCTCCAAAATTGACTCCCTCTCTCCCTCTCCTACTCTCCCCTGCCCCTCAGAAATGGGGGAACGAAGGGAACGTCTTTAACTGAACCCTCATGCAAACAATTCTGAGTGTAGCCTACTATTCTTTAATTAGCAGCATCGTACATTTTGTTTAAATACTTATTTTTTCGTTTTCCAGATTCAAGATTTTTATTTAACACAAATGAATAGACAAGCTGAAGTATTTAAAACAAGCCAATATAGAGCTATGATCGCAATGAATGGTACTTGTTATACCTCCAAAATTGACTCCCCCTCCTACCCTCCCCTGCCCCTCAGAAGTTGGGGAATGAAGGGAACGTCTTTAACTGAACCCTCATGCAAACAATTCTGAGTGTAGCCTACTATTCTTTAATTAGCAGCATCGTACATTTTGTTTAAATACTTATTTTTTCATTTTCCAGATTCAAGATTTTTATTTAACACAAATGAATAGACAAGCTGAAGTATTTAAAACGAGCCAATATAGTGCTACGATCGCAATGAATGGTACTTGTTATACCTCCAAAATTGACTCCCTCTCCCCCTCTCCTACCCTCCCCTGCCCCTCAGAAATGGGGGAACGAAGGGAACGCTAGATCCTATTTTAAATTGACAATACTTTTCAAACCAACGCAATACCTTTACGCAAATACCTTTTCGCAAAAAAATTCGCAAATAGAGTTATTTTTACGTCACAATTTTCAACTTAAAACCATTCTAATTATAACATCCCATAAATGGAATTTCTTTTTCGCAAATTGAGTTAGCTTAATGCAAATGAGATATCATTTTGATATCTCTAATAGTGTATGCGATACTGGAGCGAGATCTCAGATACCTTTAAGCTACAGGCTATTAACCGGATTCCATATGTACCCACAAAAAAATTTCAATTGCCAAAAAAATAATAATAAAACATGTTATGATGAAAGTGCTTCAAAAACCCATCTGACTGCGTCATAAAAGACATGTATACCCTGAATTAGAAATCCGATAAATTGTGTCAGAAAAACTTGAACCAAACCAGAGTATACCCACCAAACCAGATTATACAAACAATGAGTCTCATAATAGAAAACCTGTCTGCCAACCCATGTAGGGTTCATTTTAATAGGCCACTGGCCTGTGGTAAGGCATATTACGCAATCACGTTTTGTATTCCCTATGGCCTTACTACTTTTCTGAACTTTTTGAATTAATGCAGGTTTTGAATTCGGCTCACCTTACATGAATAAGTAAAACTAAATTTGCATATTAGTTTTACTTTTTTAACTAATAATAACCTTATAATAATCTAAGTTTGATTTTTGCTCCAGTTATTTAAGAATGACTCCTGAATCACAAAGGCTGTTTAATTAGAATAATAGCCTCTTTTAAAAGTTAAAAAAAAACTTTGCGTAAGAGAGAGCTATTGAGGAGTTGCCACCCCCTTATATACGTAATATTTTCTGGTCGTTTTATTCTTAATGTAGCTCCTTACTTTCAGTTGAAAAAACTTGTTTTTTTATTTAATTTCTGATTGTTTTTTAAATAATGCTGGGAAATTCAGCGCCCTCTTCATGGAAATTCTCTTCCCCCGCCAAAAATTCCTCCATGAAAAGATCCTCCCGTTCAATCCCCTACCTCCATCCCCCCCTCCCCCCGAAAAAGTCCCTCCTGAACACGTCTATATATTTCCCAATAACCAATACTATTATGTAAACAATGGGCAAAGTTTATAACTTGCAGCCCTTCCCTCGGGGACTGTGGGGGATTAAGTTGTCCTCAAAGACATAGTTATTAGATTTTTCGACTATGCTGAACAAAATGTTTATCTCAAAATTTTGATCCGGTGACTTTGAGAAAAAATGAACGGGTCAAAAAGTGACCCAATTTTTTGGGTCACTTAAAAAGGGCACTAGAACTTTCAATTTCTGTTTGAATGAGCCATCTTGTAATATTCTAGGATCACTAGGTAGATACGATCCCCCCTGGGGAAAAAAAAGTACACGCATCCGTGATCTTTCTTCTAGCAAAAAATACAAAACTCCACATTTTTGCACCTAGAAGCTTGAAACCTCTACAGTAGGGTCATCTGATACGCTGAATATGATGGTGTGATTTCTAATAAGATTCTACAATTTTTAGGGGGTGTTTCCCCCTTTTTCGAAAAAGAGCAAATTTTCTCAGGTTCGTAACTTTTTATAGGTAAATACTAAACTTGATGAAAATTATATATTTAAAATCAGCATAAAAATACAATTCTTTTGATGCATCTCGAAATTCCCTTTTTTAGAGTTTGGTTACTATTGAGCTGGGTCGCTCCTTACTTACAGTTGCCACGAACTGTTTGATTTGACTCGTACACAAGTTACAGGTGTTTTTTCTGTTTTTGACATAAACGTGGAAATTAAATTCTGAAACTTATATCTGTGAAAATGATATTCTACTTATTCAATTTTATATTACAGCTAATGTCGAACAGCTTTCTTCATTTGATTTTTTAGTTTCAAAAAAAATTATATATATTAAACACAGCTTGTTTCATTTGATTTGTTTTTCAAAAGATGTTCAAGAAATGATTTATCCCCTGGAATAACTAACTCTGTATTAGATTAACTAAAAACAAAGTTTTTTTTAACTGAAAGTAAGGAGCAACATTAAAACTTAAAACGAACAAAAATTATTCTATATATGAAAGGGGCTGTCCCCTCCTCAACGCCTCGTTCTTTACGCTAAAGTATTTTATTGTTTTAAAAAACAAAGTTGTGAGACAGATTCAAACTTTAGCGTAAAGAGCGAGGCGTTGAGGAGGGGACAGCCCCTTTCCTATAAGGAATAATTTCTGGTCGTTTTCATGTCGCTCCTTGCTTTCAGTTAAAAAAAAACTTGTTTTTTATAGTTAATTTCTGAACGTTTTTGAATTAATGCAGCTTTGATTTTGGCTCACCGTACATGAATAATTAAAACGAAATTCGCAAATTAATTTTCCTTTTTTTGGCTAATTGGCTTTCTCGACGCGGATTAACCTACGTAACGAATTTCTATATTCGTATGTTTTTATTACGTATGCTAGGAAATCCACTTCCTAGTCAATATCTCGCTCTTTACGCTAAAGTTCGAATTTTGTTCGAATCACAAACCCCTGAATCACAAATGCCGGTTAGTTAGAATAGATAGTTCTTTTGAAAGTACTAAAAAACTTTAGCGTAAAGAGCGAGGTATTGACTACGGGGTGAACCCTCTCATATACGTAATAATTTCTGTTCGTTTTAAGTTTTAATGTTGCTCCTTATTTTCAGTTGAAAAAAACTTGTTTTTATTTAATTTCTGATCGTTTTTTAAATAATGCTGGGAAATCTGGCGCCCCCTTCATGAAAATGTTCCTTCCCCCAAGGAATATCCTCCATGGAAAGATCCTCCCCCGTAACCCCTACTCCGACCCCGACCCCACACTAGAAAAAAGTTCCTCCTGAAAACACCTGTATACTTCCCAATAACCAATGCTATATGTAAACAATGGGCAAAGTTTATAACTTGCAGCCTTTCCCCCGGGAACTGTGGGGATTAAGTCATCCTCAAAGACATATTGATTAGATTTTCGACTATGTTGAACAAAATGGCTATCTCAAAATTTTGATTGGGTGACTTCGGGAAAAAAATGAGTGTGGGAGGGGGCCAAGTTGCCCTCCAATTCTTCGGTCACTTAAAAAGGGCACTAGAACTTTTAATTTTCGTTCGAAAGAGCCCTCTCACGATATTCTAGGACTACTGGATCGATACGACCACCCCTGGGAAAAAATAAAAAAAAACACGCATCCGTGATCTTTCTTCTGGAAAAAAATACAAAATTCCACATTTTTGCAGATAGGAGCTTGAAACTTCTATAGTAGGGTTCTCTGATACGCTGAATCTTATGGTGTGATTTTCATTAGAGTTCTATGACATTTATGGGTTGTTTCCCCTTTTTTTGGAAAATAAGACAAAATTACTCAGGCGCGTAACTTTTAATGGGTAAGACTAAACTTGATGAAACTTATATATTTGAAATCAGCATAAAAATTTTATTCTTCTGATGTATCTATTGGTATCAAAATTCCGTTTTTTAGAGTTTCGGTTACTATTGAGCCGGGTCGCTCCTTACTTACAGTTCGTTACCACGAACTGTTTGATTACCATGCTATTTCTATAAGTCACACTGTTTGTATAAGTTACTTGACTCGTACACAAGTTATACGCTATATATATTTAGATACTAAATATTTGAATTATAATGTAAACTACAAATAACTACTGAAGATCTGAAGTCGTGGAGAGCTCTTGTTCAAAGATCTTTAATAAATAACCTCAGTAATACGTTATTTTAGGACCAAGCTAATAACGCCTACCAAACTATTAAAAAACTCAATACTATTTTATAAATAAAACTCTATAAAACTCTATAACTCTATAAAACTCTATACAAACTATTATAAAACAATATTATAAAACTCAAACTATTTTAAACTTCTAATAGATGTTTCAGAAGTTTGAGTTATATTCGAAACGTCTCTTATACTCCTATTACTTTTGCCTTTTGGTTTAAATAAGTTTTCACATTTTGAAAAGTCAATCCTCGGATTTTCTGTGGCATTTTTATTCTGTTGTTGTGCTTATCGTACATATACAACTTCGTCATCACTAATAATAACACATTACCACCAATAAACAAGCTTTGAGCAATTTTGATTTGAAACGTAGTAGAAAACGTAGATTGAAACGTACTAGATTCAAAGTAGTTGTGAAATTTTGCCTAAAAAAAAAAAATAAATAAATAAATCTAGGAAAATTTTCAACAACTATTTAAACACCAACACCTTTGTTACTCATTTTTGCTCTTTTGACTACTCTTTGCTCTTTTTGGTGGCTTTTTTTGGAAGCAAACAAATGCAGTTGTAATTTAATTAATAATTCTAGAATAATTTAATTCTGGGTTTCAGCTAAAAATTGAATTCTTTATTTTGGTTTGTATAGTTATGCCTTGGATCTCAGTAAAAAAATCTGTAATTATATTTGATATTCTCAGTTCGTCTTCTTAGTCTGTCTCTCTTTCTCTCTTCATCTCTCTCCCTTGCTCCCCTCTTTCTCGCTTTCCCCATTTCTTTTTTCCTCTACTTTCTCCCTTTTTCTGTCTTAAATAATTTTTGCATTGGAAGCAGACATGAAGTGCCTTCTATTCTCCTTCTGTTCTCCTTTACGAGTGCACAAAAAAATAGTTTCTACTTGGTTTAATACGAAAACAAGTTTTTCTCCAGGAATACGAGTATAACTTCAATATTTTGAAAAGTCTATCTTTTTAATCTTTTAATAAAACAGTAGCTTTCAAATATATTTGAGAGCTTTACATTATTTAAAAAGTATTCTAAGGACTTTGAAATATTACAGGATGAATCTTTTCTTCCTTAATTCCTGATTTTGATAAAATGTCTAGGAATCTGAAGAGTATTTGTAAAGTTTTTTTTTATATTCCCGAAAAAAAAAAAAAATAAAGCAGAACGATTTTACTTTTAATCAAAAAGCTGATCCCTCCATTTGCTAAATTAAACAGGGTCTAAAAATACAATCTATTATGAAGCTATTTTAAATTGCTGGAAGATCATAAAATAAAGCAGAAATAAATAAAAAAAAATTAAAAATCATGTAAATATAAAAAATATAAAAGCAAAAAAGATATAACAAAAAAAAGAAGCAAAAACTAAAGCATAACAAACAGAATAAATTTACTTCTGATAATAATAATAATAATAGTAACAACAATAATAATAATAATAATAATAATAATAATAATAATAATAATAATAATAATAATAATAATAATAATAATAATAATAATAATAATAATAATAATAATAATAATAATAATAATAATAATAATAATAATAATAATAATAATAATAATAATAATAATGATAATAATAATAATAATAATAATAATAATAATAATAATAATAATAATAATAATAATAATAACAACAATAATAATAATAATAATAACAATAATAATGATAAGGGGGTTTTATTTGCATTAAACAAATAAATACATCAAATGCCAGAAGCAAACTTGTTTAGGCTGTACACCCTTCAAAAAACCTGATATTAACATCACTATCAACAACAGAAAACTATATTAAATAAAAAAGAAAAGAAAGAAAACAGGAGAAAAAAAGAGGCACGGCACAACCTCCTGCATTTTAGTGCGACTCATAAATAAAAAAAACAAACTATAACAAATTATCACCGTTCTCTCACTACCACCCTCTCAAAACCACACAAACAAAAAACCAAAATACAGCTGAAAAACCACTCTAGAGAAAATCGCTAAGCAATATTATACTTTCCAAAACACAGAGTTTTTCAAACAGTTCGTGGTAACCAAAGTATAATCACCTACGGAACAAGTACTGACAAAACCTTTCCTCTCCACACAAAAAAGTGACCCTTTGTCCGCGTCTCCCGAGACGATTCCATACCTATGCGAACCTGGCAACTAAATACGTAGTTAGACAATTCAATACAACTTAGGAGAATAGATTGGCTTATTGGCTCGGAGCGATTAAGTAGTACAACATTTTGCGTCTAGAGGCGCTGAGGTACGGGGGGTCACTTTTGGAGAGTTTTGTCAGTACTTGTTCCGTAGGTGATTATACTTTGGTGGTAACGAACTGTAAGTATGGAGCGACCCGGCTCAATGGTAACCGAAACTCTAGAAAACGGAATTTTCAAAAACCATCAAAAGTCACGGGCCTGAGAAAATTTGACTGATTTTCGAAAAAGGGGGAAAGACCCCTAAAAGCTATAGAACCTTAATGAAAATCACACCATCATATTCAGCGAGAACCCTACTGTAGAGGTTTCAAGCTCCTATCCACAAAAATATGGAATTTTGCATTTTTTGCCACAAGAAAGATCACGGATGCGTGTTTATTTGTTTATTTGTTTTATTTTGTTTGTTTTTTTCCCCAGGGGTGATCGTATTGACGCAGTGGTCCTAGAATATCGTGGGAGGGTTCATTGGAACGGAAATTAAAAGTTCTAGTGCCCTTTTTAAGCGACCAAAAAACGGAGGGCAACTAGGCCCCCTCCCGTGCTCATTTTTTCCCAAAGTCACCCGATCAAAATGTTGAGATAGCCATTTTGTTCAGCATGGTCGAAAATATGATAACTATGTCCCTTAGGATGACTTAATCCCCCGAAGTCAATGGGGGGAGGGCTGAAAGTTATAAACTCTACCCAATGTTAACATATAGTATTGGTTATTGGGAAGTGTACAGACGTTTTCAGGGGGGATTTTTTCTGGTAGGGGGGAGGGGGGTCTTGGGCTATGTGGGAGGATCTTTCCATGAAGGAAGTTTTCATGGAGGAATGGACATTGCTATGAAGGGGGCGGCGGATTTCCCAGCATTATTAAAGAAAGAAGATCAGAAATTAAATATAAAAAAGAACAAGCTTTTCAACTGAAAGTAAGGAGCAACATCAAAACTTAAAACAAACAGAAAATATTACGTATATGATTGGGTTCACCCCCTAGTCAATACCTCGCTCTTTAAGCCAAAGATTTTTTAGTACTTTCATAAGAGCTATTTATTCTAAATAACAGCCTTAGTGATTAAGGGTCATTTTTAAAGAATTGGAACAAAATTCGAACTTTAGCTTAAAGAGCGAGGTATTGACTAGGGGACGAACCCCCTAATTTACGTGTTAAAAATATATGAATGTAGAAGTTCGTTACGTAAGTTAATTTGTAAGTTATGTAAATTTATTACTAATAAAAACGTTCGTAAGCAAAATTAAACAAGTTTCGAGAAAGCCATTTAACTAAAAAAAAGTAAAATAAATACGCAAATTTTGTTTTAATTATTCAAGTACGGTGAGCCAAAATCAAACCCTGCATTAATTCAAAAACGTTCAAAAATTAAATTAAAAAAAGAAGTTTTTTTAACTGAAAGTAAGGAACAACGTTAAAACTAAAAACGAACAGAAATGATTCCGTATATGAAAGGGCTGTCCCCTCCTCAAAGCCTCGCTCTTTACGCTAAAGTCTGACTTTCTCACAACTCTATTTTTTAAGCAATAAAAAACTTTAGCGTAAAGAGCGAGGCGTTGAGAAGGGGACAGCCTCTTTCATATACGGAATAATTTCTGTTCGTTTTTAGTTTTAACGTCCTTCCTAACTAAAAGTGAAAAAAAAACTTTTTTTTTTTATTTAATAACCAATAAGAAGCTGATATAAAGCTGATCTTCCATTTACTAAATTAACGTGGTCCAAAAGTATAATCTATTAAGAAGCTATTTTAAATAGTTAAAAATCACTATAGAAATAACCGAGATTTTTCGCTTTCAGAAAACTCCAATGAAGTACTCAAATGGTTTGATAAGGAAGATAACATTTTCATCTAATTAAACAATAAAACTTATTTATGTTTAATTTAACGTTACGCAAGAATCCTCGAATTAGTTATTTCTAAGTTTGTATCATTTACAAGGTTTGGTTCTTGGAAAAAACCCTTTTTTTGGGGGGGGGGTCCGTATGGAGAAAACTATTTTTTAGGGTCTAGTATAGGAGGGGTCGGCGGATTTGTCAAAACATCTGAACCGAGCAATTGTGTTAGTTGTAACAGCAAAACCGTAAAAATCGTGTGCCAATTCCAGAAAAATACTGAAATAGTAAGTTTGATGAGATTTGAGCAGGGGTGGGCCCTGCTGAAATCTCCCTTTCCCTCTTTCCCCCTGTCATTTTCATTCATCCCTATAGCAATCAAAATACGTTTAAGATTTGTCTGTGGTCGTTTTCCTATCTAGAATATAGCGGCAAATTGTTCTTTAAGAATTAACGTGGCCTTATCTAATCAGAACTTCAGCATAAAATAATACTAAATAGTACTAACAATGTACTGAAAGATACATTAAGATAATTGTAATTTAAAATTGTCAGCCTATTGGACGTTATTTCGGCTCTTATATTTAGAAAGTTTTATTATTTGTTCGTTGTTAGTCAATGTTGAAATGTGTCGTTTTTTAATGCAAAATAACGATATTTAGGCTGTCTAGAAGCAAACTGATTTTTGCTTGATTTTGCTTATTTTTTCTTTCTTTTTTTGTTCGAGGGAATTTGTTTGTTTTTGAAACTTATTTCCGGGGAAATTATATTCAACTTAATCAATTTTGTACTGTAACTAATGTCGAACAGCTTTCTTGATTTGATTTTGTAATTTCCAAAAAATTTGATATCCATTAAAAAGAGATTATTTCGTAGGATTCTTTTTTCAAAAAATATTCTAGAAAATGTATAAGTGTTAAAAAGCTTGTGACATGCGGAGTTTCATCGTGAACTGTAAAAAGGGAAAAATCAAAATAAAAAATATCTGAAAGCTGTTCTCCGCCGTCGTTCAAGACTAAAGTAAGGACTTGAATACCAAATTCGGTAAATATTACCTACTTAGAAGGGAAACTGACTAAGTCCATTTTTACACTTTTTAAAATTTGAGTGTCTAAGAAATGGAACAACTCGTAAGTCTGCAAATTTATAAGAATATTCTCTAAAGATATAGATTAACACGAAAAATGCCAAAAGCTTTTGCCAGTCAAATCCTAAACAATATTTCTCGTAAGCATGCTCCGATACATTAATACATAAACTGGCACAGAAGAAATCAGTGTTTTCGCCCACTCCCCTAAGTAATTTTTCAACGCCCATTTCAATTTAACTTTAAACAATACTTGCATGGATTGTTCGGTGAACTTAACAAAAAGAAATGGAAGCTACTCAGTCTGAAATCTAACCCCCTCTCGACGTCTAGGATTTTACTAAGTTCGGTGGCTATAGTTTATTTTGGGTTTATTTGTGCTAAAACAAAACAAACATAAAACAAAAAGTAAAAGGTAAAAATTACTTATTCTACCAGTTGATTTGTATATTAAAATCCGAATGAGTAATATATTTTTTTTTATTTCCGTTTTTTTTACCAGCGTACTCAATAGGGCTTTTGAGCTGATCGTTTTCGGAATATAGTTATTCTATAAGCCGACAAGGGTGCATCAAGGAGTTTTGTTTGGTAGGGGGGATAATTTCTTGGGACGGTTTTACAAAAAAAAGAAGTTTAAAAAGCGTATCTAAATTTGTTTATAGACATTTTTGTTAGATTTTTACCAGTCGGAAAAAAATTTCAGGAGGAGGGGCTCAAACCTAGTAAACCCTTCTACCCCTGGATACGGCCTTGGTAACCGTATATGAATCAATGAAATATGCATACACTAAATCCAGAAATTTAGTTTTTAATTGTCTACACTTTATTTTCTTAGAATATAAAGGGCAACATTAGGCAATGTTACGGTGCTTTTTTGTAAGTGTATATTCTATTTTTCTGAAACGTTATCGCCACATATTAGTACCGCCATGTTTTCCATTCATATTGACTTTTACTTGTTCGTAAAAGAACAAGAAACGAAAATAAAACCAGTCATCAGCTCCCTGATGCTTTTGTTTTTCAGCAAACTTCGATGAAATATTTAAAATAAAAGTGTCATAAATAGCTTTTTAAACTCTCATTGGACCCCAGGGCCTTCAGCTGAATATAAGCTCCCTATTGGGAGTATTGACAGACTCTTCCCTTTAAATAAACAAAAAGAGATTGGATCTCTTACTAGTCTCTTAGAAGAGATGTTATGTTAGATACTTGTGAATGGAAGGAGATAAACATGCTTTTACAGATCTTGCTAATTGTCAGATGTGGAATTTTAGCTGATTATTTCTTCTCTAATCTTCATAAAATCAAGTCTCTCCTTATGAGGCCATGGGCACGCACATACAATTCGTTTCCAAGGGAAGAGGATGTTGAAAAAAATCCTGCGAAACAAATACATTCTAAGGCCACACTGGTTATACATGACGTATGAAGCAAAGAAGAAGAAAAAATAATAAATGAAAAAATAAAATTAAACAGGCGAGAGAAACGAGGGTAGTTTCAGGCAGTGGAAAAACATGAAACGAAAATAAGCAGATATTTTGACAAGGAACTCCGCCAAGTCGTCTTCAGTGCTCAGAAAAAAATTCTCGTGAAGTTTACTTCAAAAGGTTAGATTTTGTTTTTGTTTTCGTTTTTTTATTTATTCTGGGCACTGAAGACGACTTGGCGGAGGTCCTTGCCGAAATATCTGCTTATTTTCGTTTCATTTTTTCCACCGGCTGACACTACCCTCGTTTTTCTCACCTATTTGATTTTATTTTTCATTTATTATGTTTTTTTCTTCTTTGCTTCATACGTCTTCGAAACAAAGAAGAAAATTTTAAGTTTATGAAGATTATATGCTATTCTGCAAAAAAATTGTAGACAAGATAAGAATTGAGGGGAGGGGGTCAGATTTTCCCTCCCATACGCACCTTCTCCTAAGATTCTTTACTAAGAAGGTTGTTTCAATGAGGAACTACGAATTTTAATTAACTCATAACAGAAGTGACTGCTAGAAAAATATCATAACACGTCTTTAACAGTAGTTTTAGTTTTCCCATGAATGAAAAACAAATACAATATTAAAAACTAGAGGCATGCTATCAAGTCATTAATTGCACTCTGAATATTAATTAAGCAAAAAATAAAAAAAAGCAGCAGCCAATGAATATCGATTTTCCCTCGTACAGTGCATCTCGCTTGTATAATATATTATATGATTTTTTGCTTATATTTTTTAATTATATTTTTTGCTTAAACGGTTAATCCGCCTTTTATTTTCAGTGAATATGCTTTGTTCTTCTATTTAAAATGTTGAAGGAATACCGCCTAGAACTATTATTAATTGTCAATAGTGCATAACATTTAGTGAATACCACTCACTAATGTAACAATGCAATAAAAAAGAAATAATTAAAAGCCAATTAATCTGAAAAAGCCTCAGTGACAAAATAAACTCCAAATTAAGAGTACTCTGCAAAATGCTTGTCATTGGATCAGGTTTCATATATCAGGTTTAACGCATGATTAAATAAAAAAAACAAGGTTTTTCAAATGAAAGTAATGAGCGACAATAAGACTTCAAACGAGAAAGTATCATGTATATGAGGGGGTCTGTTCACTCCCCTCAACCATCCACTCTATGCATTATCGTTTTACATAAGATTTACTGATAGTAGAAGACATCCTCTTATGTGCCCTATAGGACTCCAACCTCTGTGCACCTTTACACGGGAGGTAAATTCTCTCTCATGTATTACAATTTCATAATATCGGCTCATTAGGATAGATAGGAGTTTTATTTTTTTAATTTTTTTTTTTTTTTTTTTTTTTTTTTTTTTTTTTTTTTTTTTTGCTAATGGAAATTGATATCCTGAACTTAGCACTGCTTATTTACATACAATAGCACAGTCCAAAGAAAATTAGAACCAATACAGGGTTTCGTGTGAATCTCCTGCTATCATTGGGACTCGGACTCACGATATAGTTTATATGACTAAAATACAAAATATGGACACCGTTGAAAAGGTCATGGGTTCAAATCCCACGTAGAACAGATTCGACATAACAAATTTCTTTAGCCTTTATGGATTACTATGGCGTCTGGATATTTTGGTTTTTAGTTCCCTTTTTTCTTGTCTCTCGACTGGCATCAAGTGATTGATAGGTTTTAAAGTTGGCTAATTAGTTTTTCGATTTCCATTCTAGCGTTAAAGAATTAGTCTACGTTTGCTGTCAAATTTCGTCAGGGATGCAATTTTTAGAGTCGTTAAACTTTGTTCACCGTGACCTAGCCACAAGGTAAGAGAAAAAAAGTGGGATTTTGCTTTTTCTATTGAGCAATAGTGTTTTAACAGCATTTACAATGATGTTATGGTCTAATAACCGTTAGTCTTAACAAGGTATATAACAAGGAAAATGGAGCAACGGATAAAAGGAGATGTGAGAAACTAAACATATATTAACCAGTAATAACAAGATAAAAGCAAAACTTTTAGTATAGAAGCTAATACATAAAAAAGGCACCAAGTTGGGGAGGGGGCAACTGGGGAGGGATTCAAAGAAAAATTCCTTTTGTGTAGATAAAAGCAAAACTATTACTGTGAAAGGAAATACATAAAAAAGGGCACCTGCTACGGGTTAATTTTCCCTCTTTCCAGAGTTCTCGGTCCCCCTAGATTAAAAACAAAAATACTTTTTTTTAATTTTTATTTAAAAATGCCTTTTTTTGGGAAATTTCATAGAAAAAAAATCGATAAGACAGCAAAACTACCCTCCCCTTGGATTTCGGAAAAAAAATTCGTCCCCTCTACATTTTCGTAAAATGTGGAGGGGACATTCCATAAAAAAATGGAGTAGTCGCATTACGTATAACATGGGAGAAAGGCAAATAAACATCTATATGAAATTACGATAACAAATATTTCGCAATATAAAATACAAAATGCGATAATTATAAACTGTAATTTAAAGGCTGTCCCAAAAAAATCAACTTAAGTAAACACAAAAAAAAAATATTGTACATCTTTGCACGAATAACTTGAATACCAAATTGATTAGCTTAAAAAAAACAATGTGTAAGAGAATTTCTAGTTAGACAGGTATTTGTCTAACATTCCAGCTATTGCTAGTTGTGGACTCGTCACTTAGAATCCTGCCTTTGCATAAATTATTTCCATTATCCTTTTGTTTATAAAAAGGCTACAAATACACTTCAAAGGACGCTTCGCTGAAAAGTTCAAACAAGTCCATGAAAGCATTTTCATTTATTGTTTGCCGATGGAAAGTGTAGCTACATGTAAGGTCAAGCATTTCTTATCTATGTTTGCACAAGGAAATTATATGTAAACTAGGTTAGTGTTTTACAAAGCATCTTTTTTTCAGCTTCCAAAGGCTAAAAGCTTCTCTGTAAGCTTCAAAAGGCTTACAGAGAGATGGTCAGTGGCAGTGGTAGCGATATGGGTAAAGGAGGGAGGGCCCCCACATTTTTTGCCCCCTCCCCGGGTTCTGAAGTTACTTTTTAATGATTGATTTCATTTTTTTGTATTTTTATTGAACAAATTAAGAAAAAAACGTCAAATTTGCCATCCCTAGATTTGCAAAATAAAATACCTTCTCCCCTCCCTTTAAATTTCGCAAATTGATGCCATTTAACTGATAAGGGTTTTTATTTATATCAAACAAATAAATAAATCACCCACCAGAAGCAAACTTGTTTAGGCTATACACCCTTCAAAAAAAAACCTGATAAATGCATCGCTATCAACAACGTAAAACAATAAATAAATAAATAAATAAAAAAGCACGCCACAACCTCCTCCAACTTAGTGCAACTCCTAAAATAAAAAACCAAACCATAACTAATTATCACCGTTCTCTCACTACCACCCTCACACAACCACAATAAAAAATAACCAAAATACAACTGAGAGACCACTCAAGAGAAAATTGCTAAGAAATATTATACTCACCAAAACACAGAGATTTTAACCTACTCCTAAAACTAGCAATATTTTCTTCAACTAATAATTTATTTGGTTAACTATTATAAAACCCTGGTCCCACATGACGGATAGAGAAGAATGATCTTCGAGTTGAAGCCTGAGGTCGTCTTATCTGGGATGCTGTTCTGGTTGAGTATTCATGGACATTACATCCAGCCACGAACATTTGACCGAAACATTGTGGCAATAATCCACGCTCTGATTTAAACAAAAATAAAGCTGAATAAAATTTAGAAACTCAGTGTAAAGGCAGAATATGTCGTTCAACATATCTCCTTCTCACTGATGCACCTTTTTTATCACCATTGAGCAGTGATCCAGCCATGATTCCATTTTGAGAAGAGTTTAGCTCATTTCGGAAGGTTAAAACAATGAAGATACTCGTATATTATTATTAGTTAAAGTAACAAGGACAGAGAAAATGATGCCTGATGTTCTGAATTGGTTAAGTGGAAACTTGCAGATTCATATATATCTTAAAACTTGAAACTATCTTGAAACATATATATCTTGAAGTTTATTTTTTAAGCAATCATAAAATATGTCCTGGGAATAAACCTGGTGATATTTTTTTCAGTTCCATGCTTAATCAAATCATTCTAAATGGAATTCAAATTAAACACGCCCCTTTGCTGAATCAAGTGCACTGTTAAGAAATACTCTCAATATATTGTTAAAGATATGTATAACTCTGTGCCACCGACCATTTCGTTGCTGACTCTGCGCCTGCGTCCGTGCTTTGCACCTCCCCTGCATTTTCTCCCTAATACGCTTTGTCTCTCTGTGTCTGTACGTTGTCCCTCTAACTCACGGACTTTATGTTTATGTCATTAGTCTTGCATCCGTGCCTCTTGATTTGACCAATTTAATAACCCATTGAATCAGAATTGCTTACAAAAATTTTTCAGAGTTTTGTGGGAAAGATTCTGTGGCTTGACAACTTTGTAGGTACTAGAGAACCTCTGAAAATATTTTTGTGGAAAACTTTGCTTTAAAAAAGTCGTGAAGCAGTTTCATTCTGCAAAAAGGTGAGTTTTGCTTGTGAAGAGGAAATTTGGAGTATGACACCTAATCAAAATCTTGATTAAGGGCTATTATATAGCATTTTTCTTCTGTATACAAATACCTGATCTCGGTTACATGGCCCTTCAGCCAGGAAGTTGAATGGGGGGGGGACAGCCGTCATGGACTTTCACACATCTTTCCTGTTTGCCTTCCACATATTTATCCAGATACCCATTTTGAGCTGGATCGACTCTGGCTGAGGTTGCAGAATAGCTCCACTGACTCCCGTTCCAAGCCAAATAATAAGCGACAGTAGGACTTGAACCCGTATCCTCGCGGACAAAGGATTTCAAAACTAGCGCGCTAACCCCTCGTCTAGGACGGATTTATTGCAAAGAGGTATGAAGTAACTGACTTAATTTGTTACTCGTTGCAGTAGGTGAGGGAGCACGAAATTACAAAAAAAAGAAAGAAAAAAATGCTATTCCATATTATGCCTCATTGATATTTATCACTCCTAAAAGTGTATCATTTTAGCACATTGACTGAACTTAAATCGTAAAAAATATCACTCGTCTTTTTCAGGAACTGCATCATTGGTGCCAACTATAAAGTCAAGATTTGTGATTTTGGGGCTGACTCTGATGTATATGAAGGAGACTACTATAAAGTCGACGGGCAAATTTATGGTTTACCTATCAGGTGGATGGCCTGGGAACCTTTAGCTCAGGTAAATTTCACAAGTCAAGAAATGCATTGAGTAGGTAGTTCTTCTCACTGCCCGAAAAATATATTCATTCTAAAGATAGAGGTAGATTCTGAATTGAGCCAGTTTTCCGACCTATTCTATCTGAATGTCAGTGGAATAGCATGAAAAATCATGTTCTCCCTCTAGAAATGATTGTCAGTGACCTTTCTGTGGACACTACTAGGCGTTTGCCCCCCCCCCCGTAAAATACCCCCGCGGAAAATATCCCCCATGGAAAATACCCCCCGGTAAATACCCCACCGTGAAAAATAAGGCTTTCCAAATTTGAGAATTTCATTTGAGCTTTGCTTTTTATTTTCCATAGGAGGAAGGAATTTTGGTACTTGTGCATTATACGCCACTCACTCAAGTTTGCGCTGCGTAAAACTCGAGAAAAAACCGGTTTCTTCGTTAGTTTCTTTCAGCTTACCGTGAGATAAGACAAAGACAAGTGACAGAATAGATAGGGAGTATATAATTTGGGCTATATATTTGCACATAAGGGGGAGGGAGGCTAAAGTATATGGACAGTTTGAAGTCAGAAAAAATTCTTAGTTCATAATATGCAGAATAATTGTACCTAACACATTTTGCATGCACACCCGCTATCCTTTATTTTCCCCCCCCCCCCTAATGTGCAAAATTTTAGCCCAAATTTGTTTCAAAAGTAACGAAGAAACTAACGAAGAAACCCCTTTGTTGTCGATTTTTATACATCGTAAGCTGGAGTGAGTGGCGTATAATGCACAAGTACCGGAATTTTTCATGAAGAGAGAGCCGGATTTCCCGGTGTTATGTAGAAACAAACAGAAATTTTTAAAAAAAGCAAGTTTTTTCAACTGAAAGTAAGGAGCAACATCAAAACTTAAAACGCTTGCCATAACATATATTCTATAATTAGATTTGGTTTGAGTTCCAAAATCTAGTTATTATTAATGAGGATTCGTTATTTAACTTCACCATAAAACTCTGAGATAGAAATAATTTCCACCTTTTATGTGTTCAGTGCCAGAGGACGAAGATTCACTTGGTAAAAAGAAAAACAGTTTTTCTAATCTCTTTCAGAAAATAACTTTAAATTTTTTTTATTTTATTTGGCAAACCTTTTTGCATGTTCATACTGTCAAATAATTTCATACTATCGACAATAAAATTATAATATTATGCACTTTTTTAAATATTTAGCTCAGACATTCATCTTCAGCAAATTTATTACAAATAGTTCAAGTACTTGTGACATCATTCATATGAATTTTTTTTTCCAAAATTAAGCCCTAAACGAGTTTTCCTAAAGTACAGAGAAACACTTGAAGCACAGAGAAATAGAGAGTTTACTTTAAAAAGTGTTGTGAATCTAAAATTTGATTTTGTTATTTTGACTGGCTTCCAAATTATTTATAAGAACCAATAAATTTTTGTGTTTGTTTTAATGGACCTAAATTTGACATAGGAACAATCATTAAAAAAGGCATTATTGTAATGACTGAAATTTGCTTGAGGAATAATGTGATTGGCATGTAAAAATACATGACAAAGATAAACCAATGTAGTTGAAGCACTCTTTTTAATACGAAAGTACATGACAGCAATCTCTCTGTTTCTCTTTATTCCAACGATCAGAAGCTTACTTCCTCAATAATGGCTATTTTCATTCAAGGGGAAATATACAACAAAAAGTGATGTTTGGTCGTTTGCTGTTACTGTATGGGAAGTTTTGACACTAGCAAGGCATCAACCACTCAAACATATGACTGACTCAGAGGTGCTGCACCATTTGCACTTAGTATCCCGTGGTGACGCAGTTATGCAACTTGCAAAACCAGGTCATTGTCCTAAGGATATTTATGAACTTATGAGTGAATGTTGGAAGCAAGATCCCTCGGAAAGACCAACATTCAGAGAAATACATCTATTTTTACAAAGGAAACATTTAAGCTTTTCTCTTTGATTATAACGAATGGTAAGTACACTTGTTGTTAATTATCAATTATAGTTATTAATTATGGTAAGTCCTAACAATTAATAATATTAGTTAATTATCGATTTGACTAAAATTAAATTTGTTATTAATTAGTGTTATAAGCAAAAGCTTAATTAGATAGCAAGTTTTTGTCAGTTAATATAGTTAACTTTCGTCCACGATAAGCTTATTTTGGAAATCGTATCAATTAATTGGTGATTTATATTTTGCATATTTAACACCACGGCCGGATTTAAATATTTCACGCTCCTAGGCCCAAGTGTTTGTGCCACTCCGTTTGTGCGAGACTTTTGAGAAATTCCCCGAAAATTCGGAGGTTGTGGAAGCACTGAACATATCGCAACTGATGAGCCAAAAGTGATAAAAGAGAGACGTAATACTGAACTCTCAGCTGCCATTCTTGGAAGATATCTGACAGTTTATAAGTGGCCAAGGAAGTCCTGTGTTGTTTTAAAATCACTTTTCTGTGGATAAACAGGGCGGTGGCAGAGTGAACCTGGCGCTTTGGCGATAAATCACATCCTTCCATTTTTTATTAAGCAAAAAATCACTCAGTGATAATTTATTGTGCTCGCTGGGATTGTGCACCCCTAGGCCCGGGCCTAGTGGGCCTATTGGTAAATCCAGGCCTGTTTGACACTATAAACAAATGTAAAGTTCAGTTACCATTATACTGTTGCTATTCAGTCGAAGGCTCACCCACTTTCCTCCACCTGATGTATATCTCGGAGCGCCACGTGAGTCACACCATTCCATGACGCGTGGCATATTCCCGGTAACTCTTTGCAAAATTCAGGTCTGTTTGGTACGCCCCACCTTGTGTTCATAATTTCTTAAATTCGGTGACCCCTCGTTTTCATTTACAGAGCATTTATGGTATCTTTGTTTGACTTTAAGCATGATTTGCTTGGTACTACGCATCAATAAGTCAATACTAAGAGTTGAAACATATTTTGCAGTTTGCCGAAACTGTAATTCTTTCTCTCAAAAATGTAATTGCCAAAAGTTCGTTCCTCTTAACGTTTAATACATCTTACTTAAAATGTTTCTCGCAGAGGAGAAATTACATTGCAATGAATAATAGGACAACACGATCTGAAAATAAAAAACCTTATATATTGTTTGACAAATATTGTTTATTATTCTTTTTGTAATATTACAGAAGATTGTATAAGCTTGGCAACTCGGATTAAGCTGAAAAATGGGTAAAGGCGTCTAGAGAGGCATGGTAATAGAACTAGACATTTCGAACAAAAGCCATAAAAACGCAAACTATGTCCGGGATGATCTAGGGGAGAATCTTGGGGGGGGGGGGGGTCCAATGTGACCAGGCCGCCAATAGGCAAAATCTTGGAGGAGGGGGAGGGGTGACAGGATTTACCAAATTGACAAATTGATTTTAAAAAGAGAGTGAAGAACAGGAAAAAAAAGGAATGAGGGTGCTAGAAAAATCCTGGTGGGGGTGGGGCCCCCCGGCCCCCTGGATCAGCCAGTAAACTATGTCTCATTTATTTTACATTCAGTCTACATGGCTCTCATACATTCTAGTAAAAAGTCTGACATTAGTCAACTTTCATTATTATGCGTCATTTCGCGTGGAATGGATTGATTTGGCTGCATGTCTAAAAAGTGCTCTGTTTTACAGAAGATTATTTATTTGAGATATTACTTCGCTTTATGTTAAGTCTAATTCTGAATAGATGAGGAAATCCAAACAAATAAAGCGAAAATGTCAGAGCAAGTTGTCGTAAATATTGGCAGAGAAGAAAAAACGAGGGATGTTTGTTTGGTTTATTCTGAGCTGTGTTTTTCTATGGTTTAACAATGAACTGGTGACTTAGATATCGTCTGGTACTGTACCAAAAATCAATGAATTATACAAAAATACAGATAAGTTCATCAAAAAAACAAAAGAGCATTCCTGATTTTTGTTTTTTAACGCAAATAGTTCACACGATTGAACTTAAAAATTTAACTGTGGTTGTACAGCTCAGCGAAAATAGGGACACGTGAATATTCATATCGATTTGTTTTAGTTTTAACCGGAACCAACTTGTTTTGCTCCATAGTTCTTGACGGAGGTGCTTGATTGGCTAGAATAAAGAACTGCTGTGTTTTAGTGTGGAGGCTAAAATCTTCTGAATTTCGACTTTATGAATTCTGTTCCGACGGTAGGACATTCATGACATCTACAATTTCAAGTGTCAACTAATCAATGTTAGTAACCATAAAAGTAGGATTCCCATGGAACAAAGAAAAAAAAAGTGTTTATCATCTTGTCATTACAACAAAGTATAATATATTATCCCAAGTTCAAAGATATTACGTAAACAAATTCCCTTTTGCAGCACTTTTTGCTACTATGTGACACCCGGGGTATCATGATTCGCAGGTTGGCAAGGACTACTCCGAGTTTTTATGGTTAAGTACGCTGTTCTTGTAGTTATGTACGGTTACTATGCCCAAAACTATACCCAAAGGGTATGGATAACTTATAAGACTGGAAACTGGTGCTAATATCGAAGGAAAAAAATAGTAACGATATCTAGCACTTAGTGTTTTTTGGCATTTTTCTTTGTGTAAAAATAAGGGAATGTTGGTCTAATTGCGTAATTGGCTAAATTCGTATAATAACAAGCTTCTGACAGATTAATTTGTGTTATTTGAAAATGTCAGGTAATGTCGAGCAAAGTAGTTTTGTTGACATTGGCTCCAAAACGTCATAGACAAAATTAAGCCCCCTGATTTCGATTGTAATCTGTTCCAACTACTGTAAGACAAGATGGAAAGTTACGACAAATTTTCGGAATTTTTTTTTTTATGATGATGATAATGTTGCATTTCAAAGGTTCTAAGCCGCAAACAAAACATATTCCTTGTAAAATAGTACAAAAAATGTATTAAAAAATGCATGTAAACAAAATCACAGAAATTAAATGTACTAAAGAAAAGCGATTCAGTTCAGTTTCGTTTTTTATAAAATAAAATTAGCACATTCGAAACACACTCAAAATGAAAAAAAAGAAAAATCCAACTAATGGTTAGTTGTTTTGCCTATAGAAATAATGCTGAAGAGGAAAAACACAGAATTAGAAAAAAAAAGCTCAGAATTAGAAAAAACAGACATTCTAAACAGTCCTCCTCCCCCAAGCATGTGAGGTTTAACAAAACTACACGTTGATTGAATATAAGGTTGCAGACTTTTGTGTTAAATCCTAGTGCAGTACTCTTGTCTTCGTGAATGAAGACAGTGTGAGGACCTCGAGAATGGTTTATATTGTACTCGTTTCTTAATTTTCGAAACGTATCACAATTTATACTAAAGGATACGATTTGTTTATGTAATTAGAATAGCGAACGAATTAGTATAGTGCTGGAATTATTATTGAATTTGTGTGAGTTTTTTTTATAATTTTTTTTTTAATAATAGTGAAAATCTAACTAAAGTGAAGATCCAACTAATGGTTAGTTGTTTTGCCTATAGGAATAATGCTGATGAGGAAAACACAGAATTAGAAAAAAAGCACAAAAAAGCACAGAATTAAAAAAAAAACAGACATTCTAAACAGTCTTCCTCCCCCAAGCATGTGAGGTTTAACAAAACTACACGTTGATTGAATATAAGCATGAACGTAGCCTTTTTACAAAGTTACCAAATTATACTAAATACTTTGAAGTAGCAATAAAAATACAAGTCTCTCATCTCCACTCCCTAAAAAATTATATCTTGATTGACGATAGCTTAAAACATGATTTAATCGTTAGTCGGTGTAATCACATCGAGGAGAAGCATAATGTACCCATATCTTCTCCAATGACATTTCTAAAATAATGGCACTTACCTAAATGGGGCTAAAATAAATGATACTTACATAAATAAGCAATATATAGATAAAACACAGCCAATTAAAAATTGGCCTACAAATAAGGGGAGAAAAGTTCCACCAAATAGTTTTATAAAGCAATATGATTTAAAGGGGGTAGTTTTTCTCATTTTCAGGATATCATAGATGCAACATTCTTATTCAGTCGAGGGCTAAGTTGAAAGTAAATGCAACCACATTGTTTAACAATAAAACTTTGACCATATTAACGCTAAAAGTGACATTAATAGATTGTACAACGAAACTAAATGATATTTTTGTCATCATTTGCGCACTAGGACGTAAGATACACATATCAGAACATAGTAAACAGGCTTCTCCGTGTTTTACAAAGTCAATATTTACAAAATGTCATCCTGGCTCCAGTTGCTGTTTATGTTATTTGCCTCTATTCTTCAGTATTTGACTGATCTGTCAGCCCCCTCCTTGTTTTATTGTTTAGTTTTGTTCCTTTCCCGTTATAATTTAATTATATGACTAATTCCGAGGGAGCGTCTGACCCAAAATTGAGCTTCGGAAATTTTCCAGGGAAATGACATGGTTATGTAAATAGGTATGTTCATTTTTGGCCTAGTTTCCAAAGGCAAGGAAAATAGATATTTTGTTTCTAACAAAATTTAGGGTAGTGTAAGACTAATTTAAATTTTAAATATGAATTTTAAAATTGTCTTTTTTTGCATAGAGAAAATCCAAATTTAAAATTACAAATTATTTGATAAAAACAATAAATAATTCATTGAATCCTAAACTTTATGTAATTGAATTTAAATTTTAAAATATAAATGTAGGATAGGGTGTAGCTAACGACGGGCTCTCGAAAATAAAATCTTAGCTCTATACAGATAAAAATAGAAAGGAAAATCTCGCTGAAGAAGGGAAACTCCATGTACTTCCTTGTCCTCGAAAAGTATAAGAAAAGTAAAAGAGAAATCCTTTCTTTCTATATTGGAATCAGCAACATCTATAAAAAAAAGTATTTGTTTTCTTTTATAAATTCAGCCTATATCTTGTAGCTATGATCCGCTAGGTTATGTGCAAATAAAAACATACATGTAATTTTTCAAAAGGAAATTAAATTAAAGCACTGACGGACCCAATATTTTTTCTAGCGCCCTCATTCCTTGTTTTCTTCTGTTTTTTATTCTTTTTTTAAATAAATTTTTAAATTTGGTCTATTATTGACACCCTTGTCACCCCCCCCCCCCCCCAAGATTTTGCTTATTGGCGCCCTTGTCACACTGGGCCCCTAAGATTTTTCTCTAGATCCGCCCTGAACTAAAGGGTGATTATTAAAATTTTTGGGAGTTCTTTGGGAGCTCTTTTTTGAGCTCCCTTTTTTTTGGGAGCTCTTTGGGAGCTCTTTTTGAGCGATTTTGGGAGCTCTTTCTAATATTGTCTGCGCTCTTATCAGATGTCAGATATAAACAATTTTTTTTTCAATGGATATTCCTAGGCCGTCAAAACCTTCGACCCTTCATGTCGACCATTTAGTACCAGGTGGTGCTCTATAGTAGGTCCTAAAATTAGGAAGTTGTTTGCCCATGTCGGTTCACTAGGAATGCCTAAAATAATACAGATATCATGGTCCTATCTAAATGGATTATGTACCCGTACGCACGAAGGGGGCTTTTGGGTCCGTCTCCTCCAAAAAATTTTGAAACTTTAAGGTTTTTCCTATAGTTTCCTACATTTCCCAAATAATTCTAATACTTTTAGCGCTTTTTTTAAGGTGATCTGCTGGAAAGTTATGTTGATCACCATAATATTGGTAACCCGAAAGCTATTTCTGTAAAAGCTTACAGGGCAATAAGTTACAGACAGTCGAGTTACAGATTTGGTGCATTAAACGTTTAATAAATCACATTATAATTCAATTAAATATATTTTACAGCTGTGTTTAAAATAGTTTTCTTCTAACGTTCGAAAATTAAATTATATTTCACTGTTTTATCTAATTTTTCTGAATTTATTTCAAACCAACCCTAGCTAAGCCAACTTCACGTGATTCTAAAGCTTCATTTGTTATTTTGATTGTAGATGTCAATACTGATAGTGAAGGGAATGTATTTTTTGAGGTTTTGAAAGTTCAGGGTATGAGAATAGGGTGGAAAATTAATGTTACGAAGACTAAGTCACTTAGATTAATGATAAATGGGGATGAATGGGTGATTTTAAGTAACGAAAAAAATGAATCAGGTGGATAGCTTCACTTATTTAGGTAGCATTAATAGTCAAGGCATAGAGTATTTTGTTACAGCTGAAAAAAATATTAGAGTATGAAGATAAGCTTTCAAACAGTTCGTGGTAACGAACTGTAAGTAAGGAACGACCCGGCTCAATAGTCACCGTAACTCTAAAAAACGGAATTTTGATATCAATAGATACATCGAAAAAATTGGCTTATTATGCTGATTCCAGATATATACAATTCATCAAGTTTAGTGCTCTTGTGCTCAAAAGCTAAGAGCCTGAGAAAATTTGCCTGATTTTCGAAAAAGATGGGAAGCCCCCCCCCCCCCCCGCCTAAAATCCAAGGAATCTGAATGAAAATCACACAATTAGAGTCACTAAATCAGAGAACTCTACTGTGGAAGTTCCAAGCTCATATATACAAAACAATGGAATTTTGCATTTTTTGCCCGAAGAAAGATCACGGATGCGTGTTTATTTATTTTTTTGTTGTTGTTGCTTTTTGTTTGTTCTTACCAGGGGTAATCGTATCAAACTAATGGTCCTAAAAGATCGGGAGAGGATGCATTCCAACAGAAACTAAAAGTTCAATTGGCCTTTAAGTGACCAAGGAGGGCAACTAGCCCGCCTCCAACGCCCCTTTTTTCCCTGAAGTCGTCCGATCAAAATTTTGAGATAGTCATTTTTTCCAGCATAGTTGAAAAAATCTAACAACTGTGCCTTTAGGGGTAAGATGACTCCCTATAGCCCATAGGGAAAGGGCTGTAAATTATGAAATTTTACAGGGGAAATTTTATATTGGAGGGATTTGACAGAACTCCTGTACGAAATTCTTTTATTTATCTTACTTTCTCTTTGCCAACTCAATTTTGCACGCGGAGATGTTCGGGGGGAACTGTCCAGAGGAAAGTTTCAGCCGGTTTGGACTTCTGGGATAAAATTTCGACGGAAATTTCCATGGATTTTCGGAGTGATCTGAAAGGCGGTCAGAAATTAAGGTCTTTTTCAAATAAAAATATGCTAAGGAGAATTTTTCAGGCTGGGGGGGGGGATTTCAGCGCAGATGGAATTGTCCAGAGAGAATTTCTCATGGAGTTTCCCGTGAGGGGACGGGATTTTTCATGTAGGGTGAGCCAGATTTACCGGCATCATTTGAAAAACGATCGGAATTTAAAAAAAACGAGTTTCTTTTTAAATGAAAGTAAGGGGCAACATTAAAACTTAAAACGAACAGAAATTATTCTGTATATCAAATAGTTGCCCCCCTCCTCAATACCTTGCTCTTTGCGCTAAGGTTTGACTGATTGACCAATTTTCTTAAGAACGACTCCTGAAACACAAGGGCTGTTTACTTAGAATAGGAAGCCGCAAGGTATTGAAGAGGGGGGGGGGGGGCAATCCCTTCATATACGCAATAATTTCTGTTCATTTTGAGTTTTAATGTTGCTCCTTACTTTCGGTTGAAAAAATGTGTTTGTTTTTTATTTAATCGAACCAAGATTAAAGCATTGGAAGTCACGGTAACACTATTTGTCAAGTATGGCTCTCAAGCTGTGGTACTTCAAAGGGTTGACGGGAAAATGCTAAATGTTTTCTAGAGACGTTGCCCAAGGATTGTTTAAGGTACCCGTTTGACTGAACGTGTAAACAATAAGCTGTACGAAAGATGTGAACCGATCTTATTTCCTAGGCCTGCAATGAAAGCAAGGTCAAAATGGCTAGGCCAGATTTTGCAGTTGAAGAGTGAGAGATTACCAAAAATTGTGAGGGCTTTGTGGCCTTCATCTGAAGCACAAACGAAAACAGGTCGGTTCCGAATGTGGTCGGAAGAGGTCGGAAGAAAAGATTTAAAAGGAACCGGAGCTTTATTGGAGGGGATAGAGAGTGAGGCTTTGGGGGTGGAGGATAGGTGAGTGCAATCAAGTTGGTTCCAGATGGCCTGGTGCTGTAGTGAGTTGCTAGTAGTAGCATATCTTTACTTTTACGAAAAGTTTCTTTTTTATTGGAATTTCTCATCTGTATGTACTGAACCAAAATCCCAGCTACATTTCAAGGCCGTGGAGCTTTGCGGGCGGTAATTCTGTTTTTTTTTTTTTTTTTTTTTTTTTTTTTTTTTTTTTTTTTTTTTTTTTTTTTTTTTTTTTTTTTTTAATGAATAAATTGATTTTTATGCTACAAGGGCTGTGTTGGGTAAAAACTATATTTTAAAAATACAATTAATGATTGGGTGATAATCTTGCAAACTGAGTATACCAGACAATCATTGACCATAAATGATATCCATAAAAAAAAAACTCTATGTCTGCCTAAAAGTTATCTTTTTTAGTAGGGTATGTACCACACAATACAGAGATGAGTTAATTTCGTTTTTATTATATGGCTTTACGATGGGCACCCACACAGATATTATTTTAGGGGGGGGGCCTCCGAAAATCATATGATAATCGGAGAAATTATAGGAAAATGTAGGATAATATGGAAATTATAAAAATCTTAACATCTCATGGGAGAGGAGTGTAGGCTCACTCACTAACACCCCCTCCCCACCCGATTTTGCCTGCGTGCCTTCTCTACAACTTGAACACAAATCATTATTTCAACAGCAATGACTTCTTTTTTCTTGCAGGTAAATAATTTTTTTTCGAATCGGTTATGCGTTACAACCCTGGTCATCTTGCAATTGTTGAAATTGGCAAAATTAACTAGTTATTTTATTATTACGAGCAGCTCAGAAATCGATCCAAGTCAACGGGAGAATCTTTTGAAGATGACCTCAAAGCTGTACATCCCTTAATCGAGAAGATCCCTTATCTGCATAAGGCTTGTGCTGACCTTATGAAAAACTGTGATATTCCTTTTGGGTGGGGTTTCCGTTAATAAATGCGAGTAATTTAATTTGTGTTTGTCAGTTTTATAGAAGTAAAGTTGAGATTAAACAATTAAATTGTGTATGTTCTAAGCATTCTAGCATACGTGTGTAATGTAGCATTTACTAAGAAGATTTTCAAAATACATATTCCGTCTTTTATTTAATTCTCTTTGCTGCATTAATTTTCTCAGTCTCTATCAGTTTCTTCTATCTAAGAAAAACCCAACTGAGCATGCTTTTCATAGTTGCTAATTTTGGTAATAAATTACAGCAAGAAACGTAGTTTCCGATGTATGGAATATTAAATATTGACTAATTAATATTGAAATATTGATATTTCTAATCTAACAAATGGATACAATTGTCTGGAATGAGTATGTCCGTAATCGTTTCCAGAGTAAAAAAAAGTAATTTAGCTCTGCTAAAGACAGCAGCAATTCCAGCATAATTGGGCAATTTTCCTAATAATTAATTCTTTCTGGGAACAGAGTATAAAATCCAATAATTCCTTACATTCTAGCAGTTAGAAGGATCGAGCTAATGAGGCATCACTGTATATTTACAAGAAGACTTTTACTTTTAAAGTAGAAAGGATCTAAAAACAAACTTCTAACAAGATAGAAATTCAAAAACAGCCTTGTAAGCAAAAATAAAAGAATTAAATATAAAGGAAAAATATGAAAACCTTCACGTAACAGAACAAGAAAGAAAACGGTGGTCTATATTTAATAAGCTAAGGTAAGTATTTACACAAAATTCTGTTTCGCGGGCTTTTTCTTGGATGGGGTAGGTCAATTTGTCTAAGAACACAAAGAAACAAATTGTACAAAAATTATCGAAAGATGGAGAATATTGCAAATGGTGGTCATGCCCATAGCCCTCCCTTCCTGAGGTCGAGCCTTACTGTCAATAACCGATAAGCCTAGGCTATGTTTTTTTCTTAATAATGGATCTCGGAGTATCTTCGCCTGACAGTCCTGCTATATGACAAATGTGAAATAAAATAAAAATGTGGAAAAACATATTCCATCCTTACTCTACATAAAGAACTTTTGAATGAGCAGATGAATACATAAAGAGTTGTTTGTTGTTGTTTTTGTTCAGCCTAAAAGTGACATTAAAAAAAATTATTAGAACAGCTCGATATTATGTGGCAAGCACAAAAATATTGACGAAACTGAAACATCTGTGTTAGCTGAAAAAGAAGAAAAAAAATGAATAAAAAGATCGACTGCCTCCCATCTGCTGCGACCTTAATAAGACGAATTCGGCTAACTATTATTCTTTTTCAAGTCTTTCCCAAAACACCAAAAAGAGCAATGGGGAAAAGCTTTTCTCGACTGCTTGACTTAATCGCAGTATATTATTGGTTTGCGAACAAAGCAGTTTTTGTGATTGATTGATCTTCGAAGTACTCACAAATTAAATTTTTCTTTCTTATAACCGTCTTTTGGCTGGGATAATTATACCCCTATGGTTGAAAGTGAATGATTGTCTTATCAATACTTTTACTTGATGGACTACTGTGGAATAATGATAGTTTCAATGATTCATTACAGGTCAGTATAGAGTATCTATTTGAAGAACATTGATTTTTTGTTTCAGTGAAATTCCATATTGAACTTGTTTTTGCTATTCAAAAACACAAAATATTTTCATTTTAGATATGTATATATGTGCATAATAGGATGGATAAAAATAAGATTTTGTGCATATTTATGCACAAAATAAGATGGCTAAAAATGCGAATTTTAGGAACATATTAAATTCAACCATAATTGTATAATATCTAATTATTATAAAACCTATAAAGACCAAAATTAGAATTCACTAAATAGATCTGCTTTCCGTTTAGCCCTAGACCGCTGGCCAAAAAGGCCAATCTTCGGCAATCTGTCATCCTTCCCCCACAGAACGTGCCCTAGCCATCTCAACCTTTCTCTCATTATAGCCCTAGAAAGTGGGATTGAACCACACTTTTCGTGCAGCCTACTGTTTGAAATAGGGTCAGTCAGCCGGGTACCCAGAACAATCCGTAGTTTCTACTGCTATGGGGACAAACGCCACCAGAGTGAAACTTCGGGTGCACTATGTACCGTTAAAGTGAAACGAGCTTCTAACTGTAGACATCAAATTAGTCACTCAGCTCGCGTGTCTGTTATTTCTTCAAAGAAAAATTCTGAAATAAGCGGCAAAGAAAATGCAGTAGTGATTCGGCTAGCCCTTCTCTCGCAGTATGTCCCCTGTATTTACAAATGATCAAAAAGATTTACGTAATCTTTTCACAAGAAAAGACTGATACATAGTGAGGTGACATACTGTAAGGAAGATCAGAAATCTTCAAAATGTATTTTAATTAGGCCTTATTACTTTTATATCATTATTTTATTTGGTAGATTCTGGTAAATTATGTGAACAGAGGTTTAAGGACTTTGCTTATTTAACTGTACATGCAAGGCCGAAGTTGGCCGAACTTTTGACTGGAGCTCTTGAAAATCGCTTTGTAAGAAAAAAAAAAATCAGCGATAGTTTTTTAGTTTATCCTTGCGAACCATTATATTTTAGCTGTTATTATGTATTAGTTATTACGATATTTATTTATTATTATTAGAGCATACTAGTTAGGGACACTTTTGTTTGGAGCTCTTGAAAATTGCTTTGTAAGAAAAAAAAATCAGCGATAGTTTTTTAGTTTATCCTTGCGAACCATTATATTTTAGCTGTTATTATGTATTAGTTATTACGATAGTTATTTATTATTATTAGAGCATACTAGTTAGGGACACTTTTGTTTGGAGCTCTTGAAAATTGCTTTGTAAGAAAAAAAAAATCAGCGATAGTTTTTTAGTTTATCCTTGCGAACCATTATATTTTAGCTGTTATTATGTATTAGTTATTACGATAGTTATTTATTATTATTAGAGCATACTAGTTAGGGACACTTTTGTTTGGAGCTCTTGAAAATTGCTTTGTAAGAAAAAAAAATCAGCGATAGTTTTTTAGTTTATCCTTGCGAACCATTGTATTTTAGCTGTTATTATGTATTAGTTATTACGATAGTTATTTATTATTATTAGAGCATACTAGTTAGGGACACTTTTGTTTGGAGCTCTTGAAAATTGCTTTGTAAGAAAAAAAAATCAGCGATAGTTTTTTAGTTTATCCTTGCGAACCATTATATTTTAGCTGTTATTATGTATTAGTTATTACGATAGTTATTTATTATTATTAGAGCATACTAGTTAGGGACACTTTTGTTTGGAGCTCTTGAAAATTGCTTTGTAAGAAAAAAAAATCAGCGATAGTTTTTTAGTTTATCCTTGCGAACCATTATATTTTAGCTGTTATTATGTATTAGTTATTACGATAGTTATTTATTATTATTAGAGCATACTAGTTAGGGATACTTTTGTTTGGAGTTCTTGAAAATTGCTTTATTAAAAATAAATCAACGAGAGCTTTTTGTCTTTTTTTAGTTCTCATTTTTAGATAATTTTCTTAAGAGGATGCAAAGCTTAGTGTCAATTACTGGAACGGTAAAACCTCAAATATTTGGTACAGGTACATTATGCGGGCACCGCGAAGAAGTCAAGTTTGGTTAATGCTAAAGAAATAAAATGAAATAGGATGAATATATAGTAGTTTAGAACCAAATTTGGGCTATATATTTTCACATTAGGGGGGTGGGGGGTACAGCATAGCATATATTAAATACGTAACCTAACCTAGGTACCTTTTCCCCCCTAAACTCCAAAAAAACAATCGTTTAAATATTGTAACTCATTGAGAAACCACGGCTTTGCAATCATTTATCTATAGCGGTCTTTTGCAAATAGCCCGTTTGACGGGTTTCGTGACTGGTTTCCTTGATACAGTAAATAGCGATGCCCGCAAAATGCACCAGTACCAATTTTTTAAATGTCTAAACTACCTTTGCTTATGAACCACTTAAATATAAATTCCAGAACCTCAACCTGGCCTTTTAAATTTGTGAAACACCATTTTTCATCTAGATAGAATGATAAATAATGAGCAACAGGCAATCATATTTGAGTAATTGAAAAGTGGTTTATCATCTCATCTCAGACCGTCTTAATGATTTTGAATAAGGCAAATTTAATGAGTAGTTTTAAACATACCCTGTAATCTACTAAGTATAGTTTGTTTTAAAGCCTTGTGTTTATTCTTTCCATAGTTATGTAGGCTTTAGTTGGATTCGGGGTAGTAGCTATTATTTTAATGGTAATATAAAATATATGCCATATTATTATCATAAAGCTGCTTACAATTTTGACCCAAGGGTGCAGCTAAAATTTTAGTTGGAGGAGGCCGAACGTTCTTTGGGGAGGGCCTTGGTGCATTTTAAAATTTTTATTTCAAGGGAAAAGTCACTGCATAAAGCTTTTTGTTCAAAAGTAACTATTTTGACTTACAATATATGTATTTCGTATAAGAGGGTCGGCAACCTTTTGTTGTAAAAGGGCCAGAAGTTTACGTCGGGATATTACGCGGGACGGAATTAGGTCACATGTCATTACACTGTAGTCTAGTATTGTAGGTATACTATAATAAGTGGAGTATATCTGCAATATTTATATACAAATATTTTAGGTTTAAAAATAAAACGTTTGATGTATTTTTTTACTATATTTATTGTAGTTAATACAATCAATGGGATTTTCGCTGTTGCATTTGACTTGCCAGTTTTTTTTTACATTAGCTTGTATTTTTGTAGTAGAGACGTGAAATATTGTGTCTAAATATATGTCCGATAACCGAGAACAGTAATTATTTTTTCGATAATTCAGAACTGAAAAAGTTTGCTCACAAATATATGTATTACCAAACATAGTAATTCATTGCTCAGCAAACCTTTTTAATTCCTTGTAGTTTTCAGAAGGCTAACTTCCATTGGAATCCACTAAGTTGTTTTTTTCCTTAAAAGCTATTTTAAGTGTTGTACCACTTTGCCAATATATCACCTTGATTCGCAAATCACTTGGTACATTACTGATATCCACTGCGAAGGGGTATTCGAAAATATCAATCTTACGTGAGATCTTTGTGAAAACAGGAACCCGGTTTTTAAAACTCAGTTTTAACTTGTATTAATGTACTTTTCATTTTAGTACTTTGCCAAACAAAATTTATACCAGCTTCTTCTACTGCTTTCTTGCAATTTTAAAAATAATCGATGTGAATATATCCTTGAGGTGATAAATATATTTTAAAAATAGATCTTGACTGATCCAACTGGATGGTGACACTCCACCTGCTGAATTTACTGGAACACCAGTTAGCACGTGAGGAGGACAATTTTTTCTTGAAAATATAAATTAAGGTGGTAAATACTGCCTGCTTTCAGAAACAGTCCGGACCGTGGTCACAAGGACAGCTCTCTCTGTTGATGTTGCCTTGGACAATATCATCCGACCCCTCTCTCTAAACACTTTAGGAGGAACATGAACTGTGGCCACCAAATTTTCGTCACAGTTATAGATGTCACTTGCATTAAAATGAAGTTTTTCTTGAGCTGACTCCGGGTTTGAGAAGAACTGTTCAGTGTTGACTCTGTTAAAGCTCGTTGCATGACCCAGGCTTGTGGGTTCAGGCTTGCGTAGTAACAGTTGTGGATTTTAAGCTCGAAAACCTACCAGCCAGTCTATCCCTGTCTTTTTGGCATTGCCCCAGTTTTGACGAATTGTCTTGTTGTTTGCTAAAGCAAAGTAGTTGATGCAGTCAAAGTCATATGCACTGGCAATTGTAGTTACAATTAGTTGGGGTCGCAATCAGTCATATTCAAAAGTAATTGCAGTTACAAGTAGTCACAAATTCAAACAGTTAAAAGCAGTCACAGTTTGAAAAAGTCACAATGGCAGCAGTACTAATTGCATAAGTATCGGTTGTAGCAGCCCTCAAAGGTTCAATTTATTGTTGTCCGCTGTTTTTCAGATATTATTTATGTGCCCTTTTGACAACCTGCATGCATAGAGTACATATTGATTTTGTTAATATACTTGGCAATATCCCTTGATAGTTTCACCTTAATTTCCTTAGCGATCCCGTATATATTGCAGACGGACCATTTCAACATCCGTATTTAGTTATAAATCCCCCTCAAGAGGTCCCTAAGTTTCAACTTAATACCTTTACCCGTTCCTAAGATGCCATAATATGCCCTTATGACAAACTTGGACGGACATTGAGTCTTTTGATTTATTTAAACATTCCCAATAAGATGCTCTGAAAGTTCCAACGTACCCCCCTTTTTTCCTGGGATATTCCACACACACCATTTTGATAACCTGTATATGTATTGTACTTTTTGATTTAGTTTTACTCCCCCTAGTTTTCCTGAAAGTGGAAACAACCTATTCTGTTCCTGAGATATTGTATTTCTGCTCCTTTGACAACCTGGATGTACTTAAACCCTTTTGAAAAAATATTACCTTCGATTTTGTAGATGGGTTTCATCTGGTACATGCTGGAAAATATCCTGGTATGGACCATATTTTTCCGTCCCACTATATATCAGATGACACCCATCTGCAAAATCAAGCATTGTTTTTTCTTCTGAATGTTTTGCCACAAGATGACCACCTAACATGACCAGATAATTTGGCTTTAATTTGGTAGGCTACCCCAAGCGCTAAATTTTACCGAACCAAAAAATAATAAACAAAGAAAATCCAAAGACCAAGTATCGTTTGTGGTGTATTTCCCAAACTTTGAAAAAGGTTGGCTCAAAAATTGTACCATACCAAAACAATTGGTCTGGATAGTTGAAAATCAAACTATGCTACATGAGGCTTACGGATTTTTCGAGAATGCTATATCGCAGAATGCTAGATGGCACCCCCTCTCACTTTGTTGTTTATTTTTATCTTGAGCAATATGGTCTGTCAGGTGCGTTGCGGCGAGGGTCTTGCGGGACGCACCAATACACCGCGCGGGCCACATGCGACCCGCAGGTTGCCGACCCATGGTCTAGACCCAAACCCCCTGGATTGGTAACTAATTCAGTCATCTATCGAATGATATTTCGGGATCATTAACATAATTTCTGTCTTTCGTCACACAAGATCGCTGTGAAAAATGACACATAAATCCCAAGCGTTGTGTTAGGTCAAACAATGGAAAATGTAGTTATGTAGGATGTAGCTTAGCTACCATAGATTTATAATTTAAAATAGATACCAGATCAGATCTCGTATGAAACCGCTGGCTAAATCTGAGCGCGTCGTCGGAAGCAATCTTTGGTGGCAAAAACAGCCGGGTACGTAGACAAGGGGCTGTCGTGATTATCTTCTTTGAAAAACGCATTGGCGATAGTAGTAATTTTTACAGACTAAAGGAAATACACAGGCCTTAACAAAAATATTTTAGGAGAATGGTAAACCTTCATTCACAGAAGGGGGAGGGGGTAGACTGCATGTTCCTGATAAATCACTTTTATATTGCTAAACACTGATCTTATTATTATGTATCTTTGGTATATAATTAAATAAAAAAAAAAAACAAGTTTTTTCAACTGAAAGTAAGAAGCAAAATCAAAACTTAAAACGAACAGAAATCATTAGTTACATGAAGGGGGTTACTCCTGGCGCAATACCTCTTTCTTTACGATAAATTTTGACTTTTTTAGATTTTTTGAAAAGGGCTATTATTCTAATTAAATGGCCTTTGTGTTTTTGGAGTAGTTTTGAAGTTTGAGTAGTCTGAAATTTGCCTTTTGTCCCAATTTTTTAGAACAACAGGACAAAAGGCAAACTTCAGCGTAAATAGTGAGCTTTGAGGAGCCCCCCCCCCTCATATACGTAATAATTTCTGTTCGTTTTAAGTTTTGAAGTTCCTTCTTACTTTCAGTTGAAAAAACTTGTTGTTTTAAATTTCTGATTGTTATAAAATAATGGTGGAAAATCCCACTCCCCCTCCATAAAAAGTTCTTCCCATGTAAAATAGCCCCCCCTCCCTCCAGCCAGGAAATTTTCTTGCGGTCAATTTTGGATGAAAACGTTTCGTAGCGCAATTTCATTTGAAAGAATCTCTGTTTGTTTTTAAAATCGTGCATTAGTTTTTTTTTTCCATGACCACACTGCCTTTTTTATGACGAAATCAATAAGAGTTCCAAATAGGGATAGGTCCTTTTATTAGATTCAAGATTTTTCAAGATTCAACAACTTTACTAAAAATGATTCATGCCGGCTTTACGACCGGTTACAAATAAAGCACATATATACTTGAAAAACGCAACCAGTACACATTTACTAAATTATAAAACTAACCAAATCCTCACTGAAATAAACACAAATAAAGAACAATAAAAAAAAAGAGATAATAATAATAATTACTGACTAATAAATTATGAGAAAAAAAGTAATAAAAAGAAAAATAAATAAGTAATAAAAAAGTAACATAATAAAACGAATACATTAATAACAGAACAAAAAAAAAACAATACTTAATTTGTCCTCTCTCGTCTTCCAGCCCCACACTCGCCAACCGCCCGCAAGGAGATGCTTCTTTAACCGGTTTTTAAATTACGGGACACTTTCCGCTTCCCGAATTGAGTCTGGAAAAGTATTCCAGACCACCGGACCCGAGTGCCTTGCCACATGGCGAGAACGAACCGTACTTCTTGGCTCACTTACTAGGTCTCCAGCATTTCTCGTAGCATATCCATGATAAAATGAGTTAAAACGAAAAAAAAATACTAAAACCATCAGGCGCTAAACCATTCAAACTCTGAAACACAAAAATACCAATCTGAAAATCTCTAATCTGACCTACATTCAAAATCCTAAGTTTCCTAAAAATCCACTCTGTACTTAAAACTCCTGTATCATACTTACCAATTTATCTCACTGCTTTATTTTGCTGAATCTGCACTCGTTTAAAATTGCACGTAAAATTACTAGCCCAAATCATACATCCATAATTTATATACGGCGCAATCAAAGAATGGTATAAAAGAACTAAAATATGAGAAGGTAAAAAATGTTGAAAACGTCTTAAAATCCAAAGGCCACGGGCTACCTTACACGCAACCACATCACCGTGTCTTCTCCAGCTGAGGTTCTGATCGAGAATGAATCCTAGGTAACGCACTTCCTCAACCCGCTTTAGTACATCACCATTTATTGCTATTTCACTGGGAAGATTTGGGGATACACCAGTCTGACTAAACAGAATATAGTTACTCTTTGTCGCGTTAATGCTAAGTAAGCTAATGTCTACAAAGTCACTCAACCCTTGCAGAGCTCTGTTTGCTTTCTGGACCAATTCTTCAAGAGTCTTCGCTGCCACAACAAGCGCTGTATCGTCGGCGAAAGATGTCATAGAAGTACCAGGAATATAAAACCGCATACTGTCAACATACACTAAATACAACAGGGGTCCTAAGACGGAACCCTGGGGAACTCCACAAGAAACAGGGAAAAACTTAGAAAACGTCTCCCCTAGATTTACCCTAACTGACTTACCATTTAAATACGAACTAAACCAATCCAAACATCTCCCTTTTACATCAAAATCCCTTAATCTATCCAATAAAACACTAAAATCAACGGTATCAAACGCTTTTTTAAAATTTATAAGAATACTAATACAATATTCACCCTTTTCCAAAGCTAAATTAATATTTTCTAAAAGATGTTGTAGGCCTACAGCATGCGAAGTCGAATGGCCCTTCCGGAATCCAAACTGCCCATCATACAATGAATGCAGGCTTGTGAGGTGATCATAAAGTCTTCCATGGAACTTTTTCATACACTTTCGAAAACACTGGCAAAATAGAAATAGGCCTCCAGTTTGATATATCCATTTGAGTGCCCCCTTTGTAGAGAGGGAGAATCTTTAATGTTTTCAATAATTTTTGAAATACTCCCTTCTCCATTGATAAATTTATTAGGTACACTAGCACAGGAAGAATGTACACCAGAATTGATCGAATAGTCTTCAGGCTAACACCATCTAACCCAGCACTGTTTGATCCAATCGAGCTTACGATCTTTGTTAATTCATAGGAGTCACAGGGACGAAATTCCATTTCCGTTTTCGTTCCCTCGCTCCTCCCATCAGCACACGAGTTGCTACCAACAAGAGCTTGGGAATTTCTAGTTTCCGCTTGTATCTTCGTTCCAATGTTAGAAAAATAATCACCGAACTTGTCACACAGCTCTTGTCTATCCTCTACAACCACTCCTTCGATTTCAATTCGAGGGTCTTGAGTTTTCCGACGCCCGCTAACCAGTTCATTAATAACTTTCCAAGTTCTTTTCAGATCTGTTTATTTTCCTCAAAAAGTGCCGAGTAATATTGTTTCTTTTATTCCTTTTCAGTGAGTTCGCCATATTCCGAAGCTGTTTAAGATGAGCATTATCTTCCTCCTTTGAAGATCTCAGATAATCCTGAAACGCACTGTCACGCTGTTCAAATAAGTTAACTAGTTCTTCATCGGCCCATGGTTTTCTCGGCATATTTGGTCTCTGTCTGAGTGTCTTCAGCGGGCAAGTTTTGTCATATGCAGTAGTTATGATGCTACTAAATTGCTCAAAAGCATCACAGGGGTCATTCTGGTTCAATACAGATTCAAAACATGTTGCACTTATTTCTTCTTTAAACTTCCGAATGTTTTCAGGCTTAATCTCTCGAACATTTTTTTTTTTTGCTTTTTCTGGCGTGACACTTGTAAATCTAAACTAAATACCACTGGAAAATGATCAGATGCCGAATTCACTACAATATTAGAAAACACCTTTCGGATATACTTTGAAGAGACAAACACATTGTCAATCAGGGTAGCAGAGTGGTCCGTGATCCTAGTAGGAATTGTTATAGTGGGGAAAAGATCATTAGAAACCATAAAATTTTTAAAATCTAAATTAAAACTACCTGTAGATAAAAGATCAAAATTAAAGTCACCCATACATATTAACTCTTGCTCTGACTTCTGAAATATCATTAGAAGACTTTGGAAACCTTCTGTGAATTCCTCATACGACGCACTTGGAGGTTTATAAACTACTGATAGGATAATTTTTCTCACACCAAGCCTCATACCAATCTCAATTTCAATAGAGAGTTTTTCTACCTTACCTTCTCTCCAGACATCAAGATCCTCCCTGGGCTTCCATTTAAGTGAATCACTTACTATCAAACCTCTTCCTAGCTAATTTATCTGTTATGGGTTGCCTCCCCGTAGTAGCATAATATTTGTAGGCATGAATATATAATGAGTCGGAGGTAATAGGCTTGAGACTGTCTGTGCAGGATTTCGACTCTTGTTGATAGAAGAGCATCGCCAAGTGCTGAAAACCATGTTGTGACCAAGATGGGCCCAGGATTGCACAAAGCCTCCATTCATGGAGGTCCCAGGGACTTCTTGCTGTCCGGTTCTAAGCCGGCTTAAGCACTTCGGTGTATACTTGAGAAGATATGTGATCCCCGTCCTGCACTGGTATCTGAGATCATTGCTTTTCCTGAGGCGAAAATAATTTCAATGATTTAAAGAACATGAAAATTGGAACTTGGAATGTTACGACATTAAAAAATGACTATCGTATCGAAATTTTGACTGACGAATCCAGACGATTCGAACTGGATTTATTAGGAATTTCAGAAACTCATATCCCAGGGGTAGGAAGCATGAAATTAGGTGATATAGAATTTGTTTACTCAGGCAGGAAGGATGGGGTACATAGACAGGGAGTAGGGCTCATGATGAATAAGGAAGCTGCTAAGTCTTGTTTAGGCTGGGAAGGTATTAATAATAGAATACTAATTGCTCATTTTATGACTAGAAAGTTCAGGGTATCAGTTATAGTAGTATACGCCCCTGTAGAACCGACTGACGGAGATACTAGTGACTCAGATGAATTTTACTTACAGTTACAGGAGCAAATAGACAGGGTCCCAGGTAGAAATATGATGTTATTACTGGGAGATTTTAACGCCCAGGTTGGTAGAAATAGGGATAGATGGTATCCCAGCCTAGGTAAACTTGGTGTAGGAAAAGAAAACAGTAATTGATACAGACTTTTACAATTTTGTAGGTATAACAATCTAGTTATAACCAATACGGTGTTTGGTCATAAAATGGCTCAAAAGTTAACATGGTATTCACGTGATGGTAAGACAGCAAACCTTATTGATTATGTTATAGTAAACCGAAGACTGGTAGGATCAATACAAGATACTAGGGTATATAGGAGTGCTGTTATTGATGTTAAAAGTAAAGATCACCATCTAGTAGTGTCAAGGGTTAATTTAAAGCTGAAATATCAGAAGGGTAACTACCTCCCGGGAAGTTATGATGTTGGTAGACTCCAGGATGAGAATTTGAGAGAAACTTTCCAGGAACAGTTGAATACTAATCTTGAGAGTTTAAAATTTGATAATGTGGAAGATGGTTGGAATAATTTTAGAAAAATAATTTGTGAAGTTGCTGAACATGTATTAGGGAAGAAAGCTAGAACTACAGCTAAGAATATTAGTGAAAAAGCTTTATGTTTAATAGAAAGGAGAAAGGACTTGTACAAGAATTATCTGAGTGATAGATCGTATGAAAACAAAAGAAATGTAAAGAAAGTGGAGAAAGCATTAAAATATGAACTAAGGAGGTTTGAAGTGGAGGCCATGGATAAAATTGCCGAGGATCTGGAAGATGCAGCTAGACGGCATAATAGTAAAATATTGTACTGGCACGTTAACAAATTGAGAGGGAGTAGTCAATTCGGACTTGGCAAAGTTAAAGATAGGAATGGGGTCGTAATTAGCGATAAGGAAAAAACTAAAGAGAGATGGGCCGAACATTTTCAGAATTTGCTTAACCGAGATAGAGTTGCAGGAAAAAATATAGAGGAAAATGAAAAAGTTTGTGGTACCTTGGATGTGAAGGAAGATTTGTTTTGTGAGGAGGAATTAGCAACAGTACTAAAAGGATTAAAGAATAATAAGGCTCCAGGTGCTGATAGGGTGGTAAATGAGTTTCTTAAATATGGTGGCTCTGAGGTTAGAAATAAGTTACTGAAGATTATGAATATGATTTTTGAAAAAGGGGAAGTACCTAACGATTTTAGGAAAACCTTAATTAAGCCACTTTATAAGAAAGGTGATAAAAGTGAGTGTGGTAATTATCGAGGCATTAGTCTGGTCTCTGTAGGTAGTAAATTACTTAGTAATATGATACTTTTTAGACTGAGAGATGCCGTAGACAAAGTTTTAAGAGAAGAGCAGTGCGGTTTTAGAAAAGGTAGAGGATGTGTCGACCATATTTTCACTCTTAGGATAATAATTGAGAAGTGCCTGAGTTTTCGAACACCTTTGGTCCTCAGTTTTATATATTATAAGCAAGCGTTCGATTCTGTTGATAGAAGAGCTTTAGTAAAGGTTTTATCCTTGTATGGTATACCAGACAAATACATTAAAGTGATTAGTGCTATGTATGAGAATAACACTGCTGCCGTTAAGGTAGGAAATGAGGTTAGCAGCTGGTTTTGTATTAAATCAGGAGTTAAGCAGGGTTGTGTTCTATCCCCCTTTGTATGGATTATTTTGATGGACTTTGTTTTAAGGAGCACAGAAAAGGCAATGAGAGACCACGGAATCAAATGGGGAGGAAAAAGTCTCCTGGACTTGGATTATGCTGATGATTTAAGCATCCTAGATGAAAGTGTGAGCAAAATGAATGAAGTTTTAGAGGTTTTGCGAGTTCAGGGTGCTATAATTGGTTTGAAAATTAATGTTAGAAAGACTAAGTCACTAAGGCTAGGAATAAGTGAAGATGAAAAGGTGACGTTGGGTAATGAAAAGGTTGATCAGGTGGGCAGCTTCACTTACCTTGGTAGTATTATTAGTAAAGATGGTGGGAGCTGTGAAGATGTTAAATATAGAATAGCCAAGGCTCAGGGTGTTTTTTCACAGTTAAAAAAAGTCTGGAAGAATAGGAAGATAAGTCTGCAAACCAAGATTAGAATATTAGAAGCTACAGTGATGACAGTGGTCAAATATGGCTCTGAAGCATGGACGCTCCGAAAAGCGGACGAAGATTTGCTAGATGTTTTCCAGAGAAATTGTTTAAGGATTGTTCTGGGTACCCGGCTGACTGACCGTATTTCAAACAATAGGCTATACGAAAAATGTGGTTCAATACCGCTCTCTAGGGCTATAATGAAAGAAAGGTTGAGGTGGCTAGGGCACGTTGTGCGGATGAAGGATGACAGATTGCCGAAGATTGTTCTTTTCGGCCAACCATCTAGGGCTAAACGGAAAGCAGGTCGTCCCCATCTGGGGTGGGAGGACATCATAAAGAAAGATTTAAAGGAAATGGGAACTTCGTGGGCGGGTGTAAAAAGGGAGGCTTTGAATAGATTGGGGTGGAGGAGGAGCGTTCGTAGCTGTGTTGGCCTCAGGCAACTTGGTGCTGCGGTGAGTTGTTAGTAGTAGTAGTAGTAGTAGTCTGCCGCGGTTCTTTGAAGCTCTACTCTTCGTGGTAAGCTGATAGCCCGGAAAATTAAAAGACGAGAGAGGACTATCCTTACTCAAAAATGTTTCATAAAGGGCCATAACATGGAGATTCCTACATTTAAAAAGAAAATCAAATATCTCATCATACGAAGAAGTAAGGTGGCAGTTCCACGAACACGCATTAAAACCAGCATTTTGTATAATTCCGAGATAAGAAGAATCACAATATTTACTAAACTGCAAAGGTCTATAACTCACTGTAGACTCTTCATTCGCCAAATCCGAAAGTAAATAACTATCAATATCAAACAGGCAACTTTCCAACTGGCTCAGCCTCGATGTGGTACCGATTGGTACATCACACATATTTATATCTAATAAACACTTTCACAACCTTCATTGTGAGAAAAAAATAAAATAATAAAAATAATAGTAAATAAAATAAATAAATAAATAAAATAAAATAAATTAAATAAAATAAAAGACAAAAAAGGCGCAGCTGAGCTCTCGGAACAGATAAATGATAATAAATGAAAAGAGAACAAAGCATTGACAAACAATAAACCAAAACTACAAAATCACCACAAGCAACTAAAAGCAATCCGCCAGTGACCGAATCCTGCGAGCAATGGTGTCTGTTGGGAGTTTTGCTTGAATTAGCCACGATCAGACCAGACATTTCGCACTCCAAAACTATCCCTTGCCGTATTCAAAATGTCCCTACGGCGTTTCGTTAGGGCATCAGAGATGAAAATGCCAGACTTAGCAAGTTTAGTTTTGCTCTTGAAAACTTTCTTTGCCATTTCGCGGCTTCTCAATTTCACAAACACCGGTGCAACATCTCTTTGGCCTTTTGCAGTAGAATTATTTAAACGGTAGCGGTAAATACTCTGAATGTCATTTTGCGAAAAACTGGTGACTCCCATTTTCTGTGTTATGATATTCATAGTTGTTGCTTTCAAATCTTCACCCGGTAACTGCTTCACACCGTTGAAAACTAGGCTATCTAGAAGCTTTTCTTGTTCAAAATCATCTATTCTACTTTCCATCTGTTCCACGCGACTTTCCAACCCTTGAACTTCTGCTTTCAAACTTTGGTATGACTGTAGTATGCTCTGAAACTTTGGTGTAAACTCAAGGGACACTGAGGCATAGATTTCACTAATTATCAACTCGCACGATTGCTTTAGGGAATCCCCACTTTTCTGTTGTTTATCCCCACACTTTTCTAAAAACCTTCTCAGTAATTAATTCCATCATTGATTTTTGCGTTCTTGTAATTTCATCCTCGCTAGCAACAATTCTCTCCAACAGCTGAGATGACGAGCTCGCTAGCTCGCTGATTTCAAGCGCAGTGTACGATTTGCTTTGTTTGTAGATTTAGGGAGAATTTTTAGCTTCTTCAAACGCAAGCTTTGCTCCTTTTTCCGTTTTTTGCTCCTTTTTCCTTTATATTATCTTCATACGATACTAAACTTTTTCAGTGAGCCTAATTTCCTTGTGATCTCCGTAGCAGAAAACAATGAAGTTTTCTCGGCCTTTGCTATCTTTAACGATCCGCAGGACTCTGACTGGCCATAACGGGAATCCTTGGAAATGAGCTAGGGCTAAATCAAACTTTTTAAAGGGCATCTTGAAGACACAAACGAGAAAAAAAACCAAAAAGATCACTTATCTTTTACTGAGCAGGCCCACGGATGGCATTGGCGATCACCTTTGTGGCTGGTGGCCCGTGGAGACCTGCAAACGTTTACTCCATCGTACTCTGGCATCCACAGCAACAGTTATAATATTATCCAATTATCCACAGCCAATTGTTCACTGCTCTATACAGTATTGTAAACAATTTCACTTGTTGCGCAATGAAATAAATATCCAAACAATAATCCTCTTTGAAAACTGGCTAAACAATATAAACTGGTTTAGATCTTAATAGGTCAAAGACTGAAACAAGACTGAAAAGCTGAAAGCTGAAAAGCTCTAAATATTTCGATGACACAGTCGGTCGTCATCATCAATAGAGTTACAAACATATCAAAATTAAAACAAACTGTATTTATACTAAACAAAATAATCACTTCAGTGTCAAAGCAAGTTACCGGTCCATTGACTGAAAAAGTTCACTAACTGTTCTTGAGTTTTGTAATACTGCGTTGAATTAAGGTAGTACAGTTTTCTTCAAAATTATAGGTCAATGCAGGTTACCGGTCCATTGACTTAGAAAGTTCACTAACTGTTCTTGAATTCTGTAATACTGCGTTGAAGATTCTTCTAATTAAAATGAAATAACACTGAATTTATAGGTGCTAAATTTATCATTTTATTCTTCTAATGGCAAATGAAATGTTGCTGATTCTAAAGTTGGTCTGTCATCCCCATATATACGACGTTGGTATTTTTTTCCATGACCAAGCTGTCTTTTCTATGACGAAATCAATAAGAGTTCCAAATAGGGATAGGTCCTTTTATTAAAGTTTTTTCTAGTTTTTTCTAGCAATATGAAATAACCATTCTCAATGAAATCGACTTCAAAATTAACGCGTTTACTGGAAGCAAAAAAAAAAAGCGCAAGGAACTCGCAAAATCCCATGTGGTCTGGTGTCTATTTATTAATACGTCTATGGTAGCTACAAGCCAAATACGCAGGAATTTGTTTCAGGGAAGGGGTATTTACGGTTTTGAGGTTGAGATTGTACTTAAAGGAAAACTCACACAAAATTGACCAGTTCTGTGAAAAGTTAAGAGGGTGACCACAAATATTTCGAGGTTATACCCCATTAAAACGAGCCTGAGTGCTACCATATCGTAAAAAAAATGTTTTAGTATATCTGACATGCACACGGGGAAGTGGAAAAAACTTACGATTCTACAATTCCTTTCAATTGTATGGGAAGCAAAACATGTCATTATTATTTCAAAATAATCACAATTCTTTGCTTTGAAGACAAAACGCAAGATACCCCTCCTATAACCCCCCATCTCCCTTTTTAACATATGCGACATCATATTTCCACACCATTGCCCATTTTAGCCTCCTGCTTCCCTTATGAATAAGTTAATCGATCCTTTTTTCCAATAAAAGTATTTAGTGACGGTAAAACCTGAAGCAAACAGAAATTGTTCTCAATATGAGTTGGGAGACACCTCCTTGACCCCACACCCCTCCTTCCTACGCTTTTTATATTAAATTTTAAGTTCTGCTTAGTTGAAAAAATTAAAATTTCCAAATATGCACTTTTTTTCTTTTTTTACAATTACTCCGGGAAAATGTAGGTAAATTTTATTAATATATACTTTTTTATATTTTTTATAAAGTTTTATATGTCGTTTTTTTAGAGAAGGGAGATAGGTGTGCTTCTTTTTATACAAGGGGCAGGTTAAAACTGAAAATTTTTCTATTCCAATTTTTCAAGAAAATAAGTAAATAAATTATTTGCGATTACATATTGGCTACATCTTTTTATATTTCAATAGGGTTTTATTAAAGTCGAAGATGAATTTTAGCTCAAAGACTGGGGGCTGAGGGGTGGGCATCCATTTGCATACTTGGGTCAAGCTCTGTTCGCTTTTAGCTTTATTGTTACTCTTATCATTTTACTTGAATTTTTTTTTTGTTATTTAGTTTACTTCTGGTTTTTTTTTTTTTTTTTTTTTAGTAACTAAGGCATAGGCTACCCTATAATATGCTAAAGAATAAAATGTGTAACCGCATGGAAGTTTCACCTTGGAAACTGATGGTTTTTATGAGGCTTTTCTATTAGGTAGACCTAAAGGGTATCACTTCGAACACATTCGGCCCATAATGGGCTATAATTGTTACTCTTTGATACAGCAAGGTAAAAGAGAAACAGAAAAAATAGTAGGCTATGGAGGTACGATCTTTTTCATCACTTAGAAAAGATAATCTAATTTAAAATTTTTGTTTGAATGATTCTTCTCTCTATTTTTCTGAGAGAAATTTGTGGGTAATAGTTTTTTCAATTCCTCAAGGGACAGGATTCCCTTCTGTAAATCTTGATTTGGGCGGTTGTACAAAGTATCTTATCCCCCTCTTCCTCCGAGCTGGTAAATACATGAATTTAATCTTCCTTTTTACATTCAAAGTTTTTCAATAATGAGGTTTTTTGCCCTCTCGCCGCTTATTCTCAACACTTAATTGAAATGTATTTCTTCCAAAAAATTAAAGTTAGGGGACAAATACCCCCCAGTATTAGTCTAAAGTGCATCTCATAAGAAATTGGGAAACTTGGGCCTAAAAATCCCCTATTTGGGGCTTCAGATAAATAGAGATAAGATAAGCTTGCGGTCTGCAGTAAGGGCCTCTGCATCAGACAGAAAAATTCCAGCTTGGTCCACGAAATTCCCGAGACTATCACTCCACCGGAACTTCGGTCTTCCTGTTGGACGCTTCCAGCCACTACTAGTTGGTTCAAAGTAAAAAAAAAAAAAAATCTGAGCCAGAGTGTCCAAAATAACAAAGCGTCCGCTCGGCAACCAGTTGTGACAAAGGTGACTGGAAAATCATTTTTCGTAGGCGGTTGTTGCTGACAAAGTCTGTCCATCGGATTCTCTCGATTTTCCGAAGCTTTTGGATTGAAGAATGTTGAGACGGCGCAGGACAGCTACAGTTGCAGGCCAAGTTTCAGCTCCGTATAGTAGGATCGAATAGACGAGGTGTCTCGTTTCATCATTAGCTTCCTCCAAACATGGCTTACTACTGAAGACGGCAGAGGCCTTGGTCACGCGGGCAGCAACTTTATGGTCGATGCAGCCATCCGATGATATGATAGAGCCAAGATAAGCGAAGAGGTCAACCGTTTCGATTTGATTCCCGGCGACCAAGTAATCAAAATTGTTTGAGTCAGACTTAGGCTGCACTATCATGACTTTCGTCTTCTCCTAGTAAATGGATAGTCCTGTCCTGGCAGTTTCACACAGAAGCATGTTTAGAGCCATGAACAGCTCTATCTTGGAGTTGGTAACTAGTGCTATGTCATCAGCAAAGTCATAATCAGTGACAACTCTATCCCCCTACTTGAGTCCAAATCTCAATTTCTGGGTTGTGCAAGTCATTTCATGATCAATAACACAGTTAAATAGCTCAGGAGCAACTGAACAACCTTGTTTGACTCCTGTTCTTACTGGAAATAGCGCGATGCGTCTACCATTCACTTGCACACAGCTCTCAGTCTCTTGATGCATGGCCTTGAGTAGGCGGATATATTTTGACGGAGGCCAGTATAAGACAGTATATTCCATAGAGAATCTCAATCAACTGAGTCAAATGCTACCTTGAAATCTAGATAAGCAATAAAAGCCTTGTTGCTTTTATTGTGGCTTTTTTCTTGTGATTTTTATATATAAAACATATAATAGACAAAAGAGTAAACCGCCCGCTTAGTTGGCTTTATGATAGCCCTTTCAAGTAGCCCTCGCAAAACATCACTGCAACAAAACCATAGAAAAAAGCTTGCCTGGTACCGAGAGGAGCACTTTTTAATTGACGTCTTACAGTTAAAAATTGTATCTTACTATAATCGAGTCAGTTTTGACTCTTAAAAACGGCTTTAGAACTTTCAACTTCTAGTTGAATGAGAAGATTGCATTCAGGGACGTCAATTAGCGTGAATTGGCCCCTCTAGAGCCCCTCCGCAATTTTGAAAAATATATTTTAGTTGAAGAACTACGAATACGTAAATTATATGGACAACATTGGGGAGTCAGAAAAACTCTGAGATTTGAGGGATTTAGCATGCAAAAAAAAAAAACACCAAATTATTTAAAGACTACTTGATTTTATTTTCTATTACTTGATTTAAAGATTAGTCAATATTTATTGACTCACAAATGATTATTCATTCTGATTTTTCTTTTTCGTTGCTGTTTTTGCATTATTGCTAGTTTTCGTGTTTTCATATGATTTATCGACTTCGAAATCTGAATTCGGCCCTTTTGAGGTTTGTGATAGCGATTCTTTGAAATAATTATATTATCTTATCTAGACCGAGCCACGTCGAGAAGGCTTACGGCACTCTCAACGCCACCCCGGCATGAGGATTAAGGAAGTTAAACGAAGTTTTCGAGGTAAAATTCAGCAATGGGTACTTTTTCATATGGAAGTAAAGTACGTTATATTTGAGACGAGCAGATACTACATAAGGAGGGGAGGCGGTCACTTTCTCCTCTATCACATAATTAAATATAAAAAACATTTTTTTTAAACTGAAAGTAAGGAGCGACATTAAAACTTAAAACAAACAGAAATTATTCCGTATATGAAAGGGGTTGTACCCTCCTCAACGCCTCGCTCCTTACGCTAATTTTTTTTTTTTTTTTAATAAAGTTGTGAGACAGAGTCAAACTTTAGCGCAAAGAGCGAGGCATTGAGGAGGGGACAGCCCCTTCATATACGGAATAATTTCTGTTCGTTTAAGTTTTAATGTTGCTCCTTACTTTCAGTTAAAAAAAACTGTTTTTTTTTATTTCATGTCTTAACGTTTTTGAATTAATGCACGTTTTGATTTTGGCTCACCGTACATGAATAGTTAAAGCAAAATTTACAAATTAATTTTACTTTTTTTTTGGTTAAATGGCTTTCACGAAAGTTGTTTAATTTTATTTACGAACGTTTTTATTAGTAATAAATGTATGCAACTTACGAATTAACTTACGTAACAAACTTCTATATTCATATATTTTTAATACATACATTAGGGGGTTTGCCTCCTAGTCAATTCCTCGCTCTTTACGCTAAAGTTCGAATTTTGTTCCAATTCTTTAAAAATGACCCCTTAATCACAAAGGCCGTTAATTAGAATAAATAGCTCTTATGAAAGAACCAAAAAAATATTAGTGTAAAACACGAAGTATTGACTAGGGGGTGAGCCCAATCATATACGTAATACTTTCTGTTCGTTTTAAGTTTTGATGTTGCTCCTTAGTTTCAGTTGAAACACTTGTTTTTTTTTTAATTTCATTTCTGATCTTTTTTTAAATAATGCTGGAAAATCCGGCGCCCCTTCATAATAATGTCCCTTCCCCAATGAAAAATTCCTCCGTGGAAAGATTCTCCCACGTAACCCCCAACCCACCCTCCCCCACTACACAGAAAAAATCCCCCCCTGAAAACGTCTGTATACTTCCCAATAACCAATACTATATGTAAACATTGGGCAAAGTTCATAACTTGCAGCCCTTCCCCCGGGGACTGTGGGGGATTAAGTCATCCTCAGAGACATAGTTATTATATTTTTTGACCATACTGAACAAAATGGCTATCTTAAAATTTTGATCAGGTGACTTTGGGAAAAAATGAGCGTGGGAGGGGGCCTAGTTGCCCTCCATTTCTTTTGGTCGCACTAGAACTTCTACTTTCCGTTTGAATGAGCCCTCCTGTGATATTCTAGGACTACTGGGTCCATACGATCACCCCTGGGGGAAAAAACAAACAAATAAACACGCTTCCGTCATCTTTCTTCTGGCTAAAAATACAAAATACCACATTTTTACAGATAGGAGCTTGAAACCTCTACAGTGGGGTTCTCTAATACGCTGAATCTGATGGTGTGATTTTCATTAAGGTTATATGACTTTTAAGGGGTGTTTCCGCCTTTTTTCGAAAATCAGGCAAATTTTCTCAGTGTAACGAACTTCTATATTCGTAAATTTCGCAAATTTTCGGGCGTAACTTTTGATTAGTAAAACTAAACTTGATGAAACTTTTATATTTGAAATCAGCATAAAAATCAGATTCTTTTTATGTATCTATTGATATCAAAATTCCGTTTTTTAGAGTTTCGGTTACTATTAAGCCGGGTCCCTCCTTACTTACAGTTTGTTACCACGAACTGTTCGGAAAAGACAGGTTTTTTTTCTGCTGAAATTAAGGAGCAACACTAAAACATAAACTAATAGACATTATTCCGTATACGAGGGGGGCTTCCCCCTGATCAATACTGCTCTCTTCACGCTAAAGTTTTTTTAAGAACTTTTAAAAAGGTTCTGATTCTAATCAAACGGCCCCTGTGTTTCAGGAATGGATCTTATAGAATTGAGACAAGAGGTCGAACTTCAGCGTATAGAGCGGGGTATTTGGGAGGGGGCCCCCTCATATGCCAAATAATTTCTGTTCGCTTAAAGTTTCAATGTTGTTCCTTACTTTCAGTAGAGAAAACTTGATTTTTTTTGGCAATATCAATTAGTCAATTTTTCTGTTTCAATTGCAGTATCTACCACCATTTTGCATGTTTCTAGTAAGTTCTGAGCACTTAAATTTTGCACTATTTTTTTTTTATATATTCTAATAAATGTATATTTGGTACTGACTCGGGACTAGGGATTCTCCGTAGCAAAATAATCGAGATATCGCAAACTTTTAGAAATCACGTACATCAGGTAGCGCGTGCCAAGCGTGGCGGAAATGTCCCAAGCGTGGCAAAACTTTGCAGAATACATGGCGCTCCGATATTACGTCAGATGGTACAAAGTGGCAGCCCCTCGAGAACAGTAGAGAAAAATCAAGTTATTTATGCTGTGTATAAATCTAGTGACAAATTATCGCGGAAACCCTGGAAGCCAAATTCTTCAGTGTCAAATAGCGAGCTCCCTGAGAGGTAAACTTTTAGAGGTAAACTATGTTTGATACTTACTTTCGACACAATGTTAAATTACCTCCTTGTTTAGTTCATAAACGTTAGCCATGAGCTCTTTGTTCAAAGGATCTGTATCGATTTTCCCGAAAGTAGAAAACCTCCTAATTACAGTTTAATAGCGGCATAAAACTTCGTTATTTTCCTTTCATGCGATATTTTCGAAAAAAACCTGACAAGACTAATTTATTTATCATAAAGCGTGTAAGAACTGGCATCAATTATTATTTATTGCTTATCTCTTGTACTATTAGGCTTTCGGGGGTTTCCACCAAGGCCGTACTCAGGATTTTTTTTTCGAAGGGGGTTTTACTCAAAAAAAGAAATTTCGGGGTGGGGTTTCTACCCTGATTTCACTTATTAATCTTTAACCCTAATTTTTCTCCCTGAACAATTTTTGTCTAATCAGTGTGTTTATTTAAAACTAAATAATCGTAGACGAAATAAGAAAAGTATTTAAGAAAAGTTGAAAAGTTGTAGAATAATAAAGGTTATAGATTGTAAATAAGAAAAGTTGCAGATTGAACCACTCTGCAGACAAAGCAGCAAGTGAAGCGAAGGGAGTTCAGAAGTAAAGGCAAAACATTTCCTTCCTCGTATTATTTCTCAATCATCAAACATGCTTTCAAACAAACATACTTTTGTGAGGAAATAAAAAAAAAAGGACAGAAAGAGCTTTCCATCATATTTATTTCTTTTATCAGCTCATTGGATTTCCTTATTCATGAGGTCAAATAGAATCGATCTTTTGGATTACAGGAATGTTCACCGTTCCTTGTGAAACTGTACTAAAATAATAAGGTTACGGCGGAGTTAAGTAGAAATGGGAGCATTGGTGTGTAGGAACTTAAACAAGAATTGACAACTCATATGAGATAGCTGGCACTTTTGAAAGAGGGGGCTACTAAGCTATGAAAATGAGAATCTTGGAAAGAATTATTAGGAATGGCATTTAATCAGAATAAATACCCGTTTGTAATTTAGTGCACATTTGTGTATACCTCAAATAAACTCCTTTACGATTATTTCGTGTTGAAAGAATTTATTCTATTCAGAGAGAGGTAAAGGGGGTATTTGCTGACTGCGGTTTAATAAAATAACAGGGATGCGATTTTAGTTCTTACCAATTACAAATGGTTATTTAAAAGGTAAGATTAAAACTTATAATCGGAAGGGAAAGACGAAGCCAAGAATTGATTTATTGAATTAATTTTAAGCTCTATCGTCAACTATTCTTAACTCGAGAGTAACTATTCAACGATTAACTGAGCCTGAACTTCAAAAGATTGACTTTTAATTTGTCGGTCCAATTTAAAATGACAAATGCCTAAAACAAAGCTGTTCATAAGAGAGGGTAGAGTTCAGCCAAGGTTCAGTCACCCCCCTTAGCTCATAATAAAAATATATAACAGTCTACAAAGGAAGCGCTTTCCGTAAAACATTGCCATTTAAGAGTGACTGGATATGTTCTTTACTGTTTCTTGTTTTGTTAATTCGTTTTTCGTTTGTTTTTGCCAAGGGCTTTAAAAATAGCTACATGTCCTTCTATCGATGCTTGAATTAGCTATGATATTTTAAAACTGCCTGCAGATCTAAACTTTAATCAAAATGAAGGTCTGTTTTTTAGTGAGAATCAAAGTTAAGGAGTAAAAATCAAACCAACAAGATTTATTCCCCTAAAAAGCCTTCGTGTACATTGCTAAAATTTGGTAATTGGTAAACTGGACCCCAATAAAATTCCTAACCCCAATAAACGCTGATGATATAATTTTTTTCCGGCAAAACTGTTTCCGATACAGTTTTAAATGAACAGAATCTAATTAATGTTATAGCCTAACTATAATATTTAGGTATTATAGGTAGTATAATATATAGGTACAACTCACATTAATGCTGACTCAGTAAAGGATTAGCCTGCTACCCATAGAGTTATTTCAAGAATTGATTCATGATTATTCTCAAATCTCTGATGAAAAAGCATAGCTAAGAAGTCGCCATGTTCACCAACTTAACTTCATTGTAATCAGTGGTTCTTTTTTTCAGCTTATGAAATGGCAAACTGATTTTAACAATGCCAAGACACATAATAGAGACAAATCATCTTATTAATTATTTTGCTAAAGTGATAGAATCCCAGGATATAACTCTATTCGGGTTTGAATACTAAGCTGGGTAAAATGACGATTTAGGGCCGGTCCATTTAGGCTTCATTCACTCGCATAAAACTACTTGGTTCTATTTCTTGGTTCTCTTGTTCTTGGTTCTTGGTTCTCTGGGAATCTGTTTTCGACAGAAAGCTCTGCTTTGATTCTACGAGGACTTTGCTAGGCTTAGATCTTGCTTTGGTTCAGTTTCACAAAGATATTATTGAACTAAATCTGTAATCCGTAACTCTACTGCCCGTGCCACATTATAGTCACATTTGTCGATAAAATCAGAATTACGCATGAGTAGAGCGCCATTTACGTTCGCCATTCCTAATTTCTCGAGTTGAACATTACAACTTTCAAACATAAATTTCTTGACTGACCAATCAGAGTCAAGGTTTAAGGCATAATTTTTGAAAATAGAAAAGATGGAATCTTAGAAGAGTGGTTTTTCTATCTGGGAGAGGAATTTGTCAAAAGTTAAAAAGACTTAGCATTAGTAGAGAACAGTTGGACACAAATCACTCTTGGAGCAAACTTTTTGAACTAATTTCTTGCAACTTTAATTTTTTGCTTTTTAAATACAAGTGTGACGCTAAAATCAAGAAAATCCCATGTAATTCATAATATTTGGCTTTCTTTATCGATTAAATAAAAAAAACAAGTTTTTTTTTTTTAACTGAAAGTAAGGAACGACGTTAAAACTTAAAACGAACAGAAATTATTCCGTATATGAAAGGGACTGTCCCCTCCTCAACGCCTCGCTCTGTACGCTAAAGTTTTTTATTGTTTAAAAATATAAGAGTTGTGAGAAAGTCAAACTTTAGCGTAAACAGCGAGGCGTTGAGGAGGCGACAGCCCCTTTCATATACAAAATAATTTCTGTTCGTTTTAAGTTTTAACGTCGTTACTTACTTTCAGTTAAAAAAAAACTTGTTTTTTTTATTTGATTTTTGAACGTTTTGAATTGATGCAGGTTTTGATTTTGACTCACCTTACATGAATAATTAAAACAAAATTTGCATATTAATTTTGCTTTTATTTGGTTTAATGGCTTTCTCGAAATTTATTTAATTTTATTTACGAACGTTTTTATTAGTAATAAATATACGTAACTTACGAATTAACTTACGTAACTAACTTCTATATTCATTTATTTTTAATACGTATATTAGGGGGCTCTCCTACTAGTCAATACCTCGCTCTTTAAGCTAAAGTTCGAATTGTGTTCCAATTCTTTAAAAATGACCCCTTAATCACAAAGGCCGTTATTTAGAATAAATAGCTCTTATGAAAGTACTAAAAAGTCTTTGGCTTAAAGAGCGAGGTACTGACTAGGGGGTGAACCCAATCATACACGTAATAATTTCTGTTCGTTTTAAGTTTTGATGTTACTCCTTATTTTCAGTTGGAAAACTTGTTTTTTTTATATTCAATTTCTGATCTTTTTAAATAATGCTGGGAAATCCGGCACCCCCTTCATAGCAATGTCCCTTCCCCCATGAAAACTTCCTTCATGGAAAGATCCTCCCACATAACCCCCAACCCACCCACCCCCCTACTACCAGAAAAACTCCCCCCAGAAAACGTCTGTATACTTCCTAATAACCAATACTATATTTTTAACATTGGGCAAAGTTCATAACTTTCAGCCCTCCCCCCGAGGACTTCGGGGGATTAAGTCACTCTAAAGGACATATTTGTAAGATTTTCAACCATGCTAAACAAAATGGCTATCTCAAAATTTTGATCAGGTGACTTTGGGAAAAGAATGAGCGTGGGAGGGGGCCTAGTTGCCCTCTATTTTATTTGGTCACTTAAAAAGGGCACGAGAAATTTTAATTTCCGATCCAATGAGTCCTCCCATGATATTCTAGGACCATTGGGTCGATACGATCACCCCTGGGAAAAAAAACAAACAAATAAGCACGCATCCGTGATCTTTCTTCTGGCAAAATGCAAAATTCCACATTTTTGTAGATAGGAGCTTGAAACCTATACAGTAGGGTTATCTGATACGCTGAATGTGATGGTGTGATTTTCATCAAGGTTCTATAATTTTAGGGGGTCTTTCCCCCTTTTTTCGAAAATCAGACAAATTTTCTCAGGCGCTTAACTTTTGATGGGTAGGACTAAACTTGATGAAAGTTATATATTTGAAATCAGCATTGAAATCTGATTCTTTTGATGTATTTATTGGTATTAAAAACCCATTTTCTAGAGTTTCGGTTACCATTGAGCCGGGTCGCTCCTTACTTACAGTTCGTTACCACGAACTGTTTGATAGATGTGACTATGATGTGGCACGGGTATACGAATTACATCGCTGAAACCGGTTGTGCACTTTTCATTTTTGAAGATGGTCAATACTTGACAACTTTATAAACAGTTTCTGACAGTATTTTAGGCTCAGATGCAATTTTCAAATCCTTCAGTATTGCTCAACATTATATCTAATATCATATTTGGAGTCTGCGATATCTTTACTCTTGAAAATGCTTTTTTTATGACTAGAAAGAAACTATCGGAAACAAAGTTCGATTGTTGCAATGTACCTCAACCGCCAGACTGATCAATTTCCACTGAGATCAGGTTGGTAAAATTTTATTCTTTTTATTTCCACAAATTGTTATTGATCCGGGTCTGTACTTTCAGTCAGCCAATCTTCGCAAACAAAGTTAAACTTCTTTTGGTTTGAACGCATTGGGGGGGGGGGGGTGGATTATTCTAAACAAGAAACCATGGAAGAAGTATACGAATAAGATATTAAATACACGCAAATCATACTCCAGGCTTCTTCCCTTACCTGCATACCTGCTTGCCTGGAATATGATATCCTAACAAAAAAAACTTCCAAATATAATGCTAGTAGAAAAAGAAATAATTCTTGAATTAGTGTCAAATATTTGGCTAGTGTAAGTGTTTACCTGAGCGCAAGTTTGCCTGTAAGTGCAAACCTAATTTAGTTGTCAATTAACAAAATCAATACTTTACCTTTCCCCGTTTACGCAATTAAATATATAATTTTCGCAACACAAATAAAAAAGGAGGAACTAGCTCTTCATACAAAACAATTTGTTTTATTGATTTTTATAGAACTTCAAGTAATGAGACCAAAATTATAGTTCTCGATCTTCTATAGCAAAATTTGCTGGAAAACTTTGTTTAAAGTTGCCAGAGAACGGGATGATAAACGTTTCGAATAGAGGGACTGAAGATGTGTTCTAAATGCTTGAGCACAGGTTGAATGGTCTTATAGCAGAGCATTCATTATTGCATTTGGGAAACTTTAAGGTATTCAACGAAAAGAGGGAGCTTGATTATTAATTGTTCCTATGTTTTACCTAAAACTCAATAAACTACTTAAAACTTCCTGGAATATTTGCTAGAAAATCTTTAGAAAATATTTGCTTCAATTTATTATAAAAGTTGCTTCACTGGCAATAGTAAACTTTGGAGACATGATGAGGGAATTGTGCTTATATTGGAAAATAAATTACTTTAGGACTGTTGGTAGCTTAGTCCGGGAGCCACTAAAGTGTATCTCGTTTATTTCTGAGTTGAGGTGGACAGAAAGACACAGTCAGTTTGACAATAGTTTCCGACTATATCGACCACGCTGAATCCGAATATGGGTGGGGGCAAAGTTGGAGATCACGGCTTGACCTTGTAAAAGAAAAAAACACCCTTTTTAGGCCTACAAAACGTGTACAGACTGTTTATTCTTTTTCTAAGGTTTTACCACTCCGATTTAGTGGTGCGACATCTCAATTTGGTCCTAATATGGTCTTCTCATAGAATATGTTAAATTTTTCCGATATCTTGCATAGCCCAGGAGCTATAGGCTAATATTTATTAATTTTCCCCGAAAATCTCAAAATTCAAAGGTTCATTTTCAACTAAACCACGTATCTTGGACCTTTCTATAATTTTTGTGTTTTTCATTCTTTTCCAGAATTTATAATTCGTATTTAGCTTTACATTGCCGTAAAGTTCAAAGCTTAAACTGTTCAATGAAGCCGTGTAGAATTTTCGAAAAAGTATAGGCCAAAAAATATGTGCAAAAATTCATTTTTCCAAAATGATGACGTGACACATCTTTTATGCTAGAATTTAACGCCCAATCCGAATATGAACTTTACTTTTCAACCAAATGTCAACTTCTTTTTTTTTCTTTTTATTTCTTAATTCAAAATGTATTTACAATGCTGACTGATTTTCAGTTTATCTGCTGATAAGAATGGGATAGTGACAGTCTCCCTACAAATCCTAAGCCAAGAACCTGGCCTGGTCATCTTCAAAGATTGCCCTCTATTAAGCCAACCTTTCAATATAGTTGTGAAAGATTAAGTGATTGTTTATGTCACGTGTGCAGTGGGCAACAGCCCGGAAGCACTATCAACAACAACAACAATTTTGTGAACTCTGTTGCTGATTAAACTTGAGGTTGGTAGTGTGATTGAGAAGCTATACTGTTAGTGGTTAGAGCTAAGAATAGGAACTGAACGACGCCTAATGCCTGCCTTATGTAACTGTGTAATGTCATGGACAGGTAGATGAAAATGGACAGGTAGATGAGTTTTCAAGATGAAAACTCAAGACAAGGTTAGAATTAAGAATGAGTTTTTATCTCAAACTGTCTGATGAACATATTGTGACATTTCTATGTAGACTTGGCCTATACTGTAATTAGGCTAAGTTAGATCAGGGATTTTTTAGGGTATGTTAGTCTTGATGTTACTGAGACCTTCTCCTCCATTCTTCTCCTGATTCTTCTCCATTTCCTGATTGTAGAGCGTAGGGGAGACTGGGAAGGTCATATTATTGGTGTAACCTTCATGTTGCCGTATTTGACAGCTGCAGGGCATTATAAGTACACTACATGCCTACTCCAGTATTTGAATGACATGAAAACCTTGCCACCTAGCTTGCATGATATGTTTGTCAAAGGACTATTCAACGTGAAGCGGAAAAATTACAAGATGAATTGTGTTTCCCCAGATCATGCACTGGAATCCACACTCAGCCTTGAATCAAAACAAAAGGGAGGAATAAAGGGAATCACACTGAACTCAATGGCAGTTGCCAAGTGGATTGCCACCATACCATTCTGTTTGGTTAAATGGCTTTCTCGAAACTTGTTGAATTTTATTTACGAACGTTTTTATTAGTAATAAATATATGTAACTTACGAATTAACTTACGTAACGAACTTCTATATTTATATATTTTTAATACGTATATTAGGGGGTTTGCCCCCTAGTCAATACCTTGCTCTTTAAGCTAAAGTTTGAATTTTGTTCCAATTCTTTAAAAATGACCCCTTAATCACAAAGGCCGTTAATTAGAATAAATAGCTCTTATGAAAGTACTAAAAAATCTCTGGCTTAAAGAGCGAGGCATTGACTAGAAGGTGAACCCAATCATATAGCTAATATTTTTTTGTTCGTTTTAAGTTTTGATGTTGCTCCTTACTTTCAGTTGAAAAACTTGTTTTTTTATATTTACTTTCTGATTTTTTTTTTAAATAATGATGGGAAATCCGGCGCCCCCTTCATAGCAATGTCCCTTTTCCCATGAAAACTTCCTTCATGAAAAGATCCTCCCATATAACCCCCGACCCACCCCCACCCCCCACTACCAGAAAAAATTCCCCCTGAATACGTCTGTATACTTCCCAGTAACCAATACTATATGTTAACATTGGCTAAAGTTCATAACTTTCAGCCCTCCCCCTGGGGGCTTCGAGGGATTAAGTCATCCTAAAAGACATAGTTATAATATTTTATTATATTTTATTATAATATTTTCGACCGTGCTGAACAAAATGGCTATCTCAAAATTTTGATCGGGTTTCTTTGGGAAAACAATGAGCGTGGGAGGGGGCCTAGTTGCCCTCCATTTTTTTGGTCACTTAAAAAGAACTTTTAATTTCCATTCCAATGAGCCCTCCCACGATATTCTAGGACCACTGGGTCGATACGATCACCCCTGGGGAAAAGAAAAAAAACATAAAAAAAAAAAATAAAAAAATAAACACGCATCCGTGATCTTTCTGGCAAAAAATAGAAAATTCCACATTTTTGTAGATATGAGCTTGAAACCTCCACAGTAGTGTTCTCTGATACGCTGAATATGATGGTGTGATTTTCATTAAGGTTCTATAACTTTTAGGGGGTCTTTCCCCCTTTTTTCGAAAATAAGCCAAATTTTCTCAGGCGCGTAACTTTTGATAGGTAAGATTAAACTTGATGAAACTTATTTATTTGAAATCAGAATTAAAATCTAATTCTTTTGATTTATCTATTGGTATCAAAATTCCGATTTTAGAGTTTCGGTTACTGAAGCTGAACTTCGGTTACTGAACTGTTTGAAACTGAAGCTCAATTTTTTGCAGGGAATACGGTCTGTTTTTGGCCGTCTGAGGTGTACTTCGTAATGAACCAGCTACAGGCTATATTCCTAATTATTGGCATTCAGTAGAATTTTCAATTCTACGTTGCTTTGTCGGTGCTGGCGTTTTACTTAGTCAATATAAAGCTGCCTAGGCCAGAATTTTTTTTCAGATGGCAGCTAAATGATGCGATCTAGTTTTTGGTTATTTGCTTAGACAAGATAGTATTTGATTTTTAAATGGCCATCACTAGCTTTGCAATAAGGGGAAGTGGGATTTTAATATATATCCCATGGGATTTTGTATATATATATATATATATATATATATATATATATATATATATATATATATATATATATATATATATATATATATATAATATATATATATATATATATATATATATATATATATATATATATATATATATATATATAATATATATATATATATATATATATATATATATATATATATATATATATATATATATATATATATATATTAAGTCCAACGATAAAAAGAATTGAATAAATCAGGTTAAGAACAACCTGAATATAGAAAGATTGCTCAGAATATCGACAAGAAAACATAATATAGCAGCACAGAATGGGTAAACCGTGGAAGGGGCATTTTACCCCCGTTATAAAGAAAAACCTTAAGGAATATTTCTGGATTAATTCAATACATTTTTGTGGCAACTTTAAGGACTTTATGTAGCACATAGATCTTATGAGAAAGCAGGAAAACTGAAAATGTCCCTCGAAAAAAGTCTTTTTCACTGTTATTAGACACTAGTTAGTTTTAAGGGGTAAAAATATGTTCATTAGCAGTAACAGGCAGCAATAGCAGTAAAACGAATTAATTTTTGGCCAAGGGGTGGGAGAAAATCTGTGAATGTTTGATCAGTGTGCGAATTGACTCAGATGAGTCTGATGGGCTGAGCAAATGTCGTTTAAAGTCTCTTGGTTAATAAATACATTGGGTATAATAAATAAATAAATACTGAAAAAAAGAAAATAAATAAATACTTTGCAGGATTTTATTTGAAGAATGTGCCAGTAGTTTTTGTTCTCTTTATTAGTAATGTTCACTGAGTGATGAAGAGATGTTTATTTTCAATGAGATTCGTAGAGATCTTCGAATTCATGTCCCCATTAACGAATACAAAATGGAATTATTCAGGTTTGATTTTGACTTTATTGAATATAAACACACAAATTAAACACAACTCCAGGGACTGATCAATGATCCCTAGAGCCTAAATGTAGCCCTGGAGAACGCCGAGCATTCAAATTAATATATCACTGATTATTGACAGAACAACAAAGTGTTAAACTTTAAAACAGAAAGAATACTGAAAAAAGGCACTGTGCACCACAGAAAAAAGAAAAAAAAGAGAAAGAAAAAAAAAGAGAGAATCCTCCTAAACATTATCTATTTGTACTAGAATGTTGGTCTGTTATCCACGTGGATAACAAACCATTTTCTGTTAGCCACCAAATACTGAAATATTAGCATCTTCTTATTGTCTTAGAATTTCATGAAAAGGATTCATTTCGTTTTTTATTCTTTTTACTGGTTCGAAATTGGACATAGAAGCAAAAGGTAAATTAGTAAACAAGAGCAAGAACAAGCTGCCAAATACTCGAATATTAGTTGAAATTGCTTTCTTGAGGAATTAAGACGGTGTTTAGAATGTGTGGTTTAAGAGTACTTTTTTGCAGGAACTGTATAATTGATTGTTCATGTGCGTGAAATAGACGTTGCAATATACTTTGTTGCTGAGCCGAGATGTGAATGATTGTTCCTTCTATCTATGTATCGGACTCAGGTGGAAAATTTTAACTTAAGGAGTTGGTATCTATTAAAGCTTTTTGGTAACAAGCAACTCAAATAGAATAGTTAAAAGATCTTTACTTGACAAGTTTACCAGTCTTGTTTGTTCTCATTGTCTTTTTTCGAAGAGGAAAAAAGGTTTATCTTTAAGGTCATATGTGACAATACCTGAGTGAAAATGTGCCATAATAAATATATATTGGTATCTTACCTGTTTCAGTGTATTTTCCCCGTCTGAGACAATAAAACTGGATGATTAGCAAGGAAATTTTTCTGGGGAAATGAAAACAATTAAAATATCAGCTTCAAGGTCATTGGCGATGAGGTCAAATGCTTACCAATGGTGCTTAGAGTCATTGGTAATTAGGTGTTGATAACTAGAGATTCTAGTGTCATTAGTGATGACCTTTGGAAGTGTTTCTTTTTTCTTTAAAACAAAGCTTGATTTCATGCATTTTGTGAGCTAACCCCCCCCCCCCCTTGGTGGTATTTAATTTGAAAGGGGGCCTATGGACCCAAAAATGTTTGTCACCCTCCTTCTCTTCATTTTGAAAAATAACTTTTTCAGAGGTTTTCCTTGAAAAATACCTTTTTTGGTGTTTTCATTGAGAAACTGAAAAACGTCAAATTTCCCCCACCCCCCTCTCTAGAAAATAAAAAATACCCCCCCCCCCCTAAATTGTAGTGAATGGACGCCACTGGTACCAACCACGGCTGATTATACAACACCCGTATTTTTGAACAACGCTGCAAATTACCACATATTCCATTTTCAAACCAAATGCTGCTCACTGACTACCTCAATCATCAATCAATCATTTTATTAATTATTATTTTATTATTATTAAGTTATAATTTTATTATTATTAAAACACTATTACAAACGTAAAGAAAAGTTATTTTGCCCAAGAAGCTTGGCTTGTTGTGGGCCATACAACACAATAATAAAGCTCTAAAAGAACAATAAATTACCCTAAATCAAACAATATATATGAACTAAAGATTAAAGAGAATAAACACTAGCATACACTAAAAAAAAAAAAAAAAAAAAAAAAAAAAAAAAAAAAAAAAAAAAAAAAAAAAAAACGATAAATAAGGGAAAAAACAAAAGGGAGAAACACTAGGAAAAGAGAAACAGGGAAAATAAACGAAGGAGAGAGAAAAAATACTGGAAAGACCAGACGAAAAACTGCCTTTGCAGATAGAAATAGCGGGACATCCGGAGGGATGAAATTCCATAATTGAATTGATTTATAAACAGGAGACCTCTTGGCTGCTGTAGATGAATGTTTGGATAAAATAAGTCTACGAGAAGAACTACGTAAAAAAGTAGAGTACCTACCTGAGCCTGTCCGTGAAAAAAAAAATGCTGCAGAGGCGGTGGAAGTGTACCTAGAAAAGCAGAATACGCTAAATAAAGATTACTTTTACCCACAATACGATCCAGCGGAGCTATTCCAGAATCATTATAAAGATCAGAGGAAGGGTAAAGCCGAGGGAGAAGAAAAGTAGCCTTCACTGCCCTATTTTGGGCTCTTTGAAGTGAGCAGAGAAGAGATTTATTAGTATTACCCCAGACACAGCAGCAATAAGACAGGCAAGGAAAAATAAAAGCATAATAAAGAGAAAGCATAACATCTGGGGGAAGAAATGAGATAACCCGGTGCAACATTGAAGACTGGCGGAGGATGAGGGAACGGGTGTGAGTTATATGAGGTTTAAAAGAAAGAAAACAGTCAAGATACACACCAAGAAATTTCACCATAGCAGCTTGCGGTATAACATCATTTCCATAAGTCAGGATGATTGGCTCCCTTATGTCTCTCATACGATAAGGGGTCCTAAAGTGTACAATGGCACTTTTTTGGCTCTTGAGAGTCATACCATTTGACCAGCACCAATCTTTTACTTTATCAAGAAGACCTTGAGCTAGGGAAGTGGCAGATGGCAGGTCCACTGCAGCAATGAAAAAGTTACTGTAATCAGCAAAAAGAATAGGGTGCATAAGGGGATGAAGACCATCAACGTGATCATTAATGTAAATTAAAAACAAAAGTGGTCCAAGCACAGAGCCCTGTGGGACACCCTTCAATATAGGCAAAGTAGTGGAAGAATTACCATTAACCGAAACATACTGAGATATTCCTGACAGATAAGACCTTAACCATTCTACTGGGATTCCATGTACTCCAAATAAAGATAGTTCAGACAAAAGAACAGAGTGGTCAACCATATTAAAGGCCTTTGAAAAGTCAAGAAATAGACCCAAAACACACAAACCCTTGTTCAAATTAACACGCACAAACTCTGTTGCATATGAAAGTGCATACGAGGTAGAGAAAGTGGGACGAAAACCATACTGATGGTTAGTTATGAGAGAATTTCCTGCAGTCGTATTAGTACTAAATACAAATGAAGAGAGTCTACGATACACTACCCTTTGAACAACCTTAGAGATGACAGGAAGAAGAGAAATGGGTCTATAATTTGAAATTAGAGATGAATCACCTTTTTTATGCAACGGTAAAACATTAGAAACTTTAAATAAATGAGGGAAAACACCAGAAGAAAGAGAGAGGTTAGTTATGTGTGAGATGGGGTTAGAAACAAACTGACCAATTTTTTTAAGAACATTATTACTCAAACCAAAACCATCAACTGAACGGCTACTTGGAAGCTGAGAAATAATACTATAAATTTCAATATCACTACAAGGGGAAAGGAAAAATGACTTTTCTGCTATGAGAAAACTACTTACTCTACTCTTGGGTTGAATGGGAACCGAAGGAAGAGTGGTGAAATACGAATTGAAGGCGTTTGCTAAAGAATTCTTATCCACAATAGATCCATCAGCGTTCCTGTAATGACATGGGGGGGAATGTTTGAGTTTCTTGCGAGAAATAGCTTCATTAACTACAGTCCAAACCTTTCGCAAGCTCCCCTTACACTTATCAATTCGACGCGAAAAATAGAGCTTTTTGGCTGCACGTACTGAAGAAGTAAGTACATTTTTATAATGTTTATACTTCAAAAGATCATCCTGTATTTTACTTTTATATGCAACCTTGAACAGAGACGCCTTCATATGTGAAGCATTGATCAGACCTTTGGACATCCATGGGCATTTGGGTATAGAATTCCTTGGTCTCTTCCTAAGAGGAAAATGCTTATCCGACAGAGCTCCCATACGTCACAAAAATGAACTTGTTGCACATTCAACATCATTAGCTTCAAGAACACTAGACCAATCATTACTCTGAAGACTAAGAATTAAATTAGAAATTTCTTTATCTGTAAAAGTTCTAAAAGAAGACTCACCTTGCTCATTCACAGCAATCTCAGTTTTAGGCACAAAAAGTGATAGATAAATAGGAAAGTGATCAGACAGATCAGTGAAAACAAGACCAGAAGTAAACTTCAATTTAGGAGAATGAGAAATGAAAATATTATCTATCAAAGTAGCAGAATTTCTTGTAGGATCAACACGAGAAGGAAAAAAAATTGAAGGAAGTAGTCCAGAAGAAGAAAGCACATCAAAGAGATGGACACTTTCATTACTTGATCCAACATTTAACATATTACAATTAAAATTTCCCAAAACACAAATACGTTTTTTAGAGAAAGTCCCCACACCAGAAAGCTGATCAAGCAAATCACAATACAGATGTGTTGGAAAAGGAGGGGGCTTATAAAACAAACAAACAGTATCACATGCAAACTGGCTTTCAGATCAATGACAAGAGAATAAACAGTCCTACTATTAGACACTACTGAAGTAAACAAGGATTCAAGGTCATACCATTTACTAAATTTAATATGAGATTTTATAAATAAAGAAATGCCCCCTGAGCACTTTGTTACCATTCTAGGGACATGAATAGCAATATAACCATTGATATCATAAGCTGTTAAATTTTCAGTATCAGATAACCATGTTTCCGATAATCCAATTACATCAAAAGGGCAAAAATTATCAGACCCCAAATATGATTTCAGACTATCCCACTTATCTCGTATCCCACATACGTTCAAACAAAAGACATTAAAGCAACTATTTAAAGAGAGAGAAGGCATGATTTTATCACAAAAATCAATAGTAATGTGATAATTGCAACTAGAATTAACCAAAGATTCAAGAAAAGAGTCAAGTGTGTGCGCCCCTTGTTTGCCAGCACTACTTGGTTGCTCAAAGATATCTGATTTAAGAATAGAAGAATCCAAAAGAAAAGAAAAATCACCAGAAAAATGCACACAATATCTTTACAAATGAACAAGATATCCAACAAGCAGGGTGAAATAGCAGAGGGTAAATTGAAACTAAAAAGGTGAAACTTATAGGCAACAAAGAATAGAGAGAAAAAAACTGCAAGACAAAGAACAATAACAAGCTACAAAGCTCAAAAAATAAAATCATAACAAACCATTACAAGAACACAGGCAAAAACGAATAAAAAAAAGGTAAAACAACAAAGAAGCAACCAGAGGAAAGAGTTATCAACGGTCTATGCAATTAACTTTAAAAAATAATGTAAAACAACATAAATGCAAGCATAAGTAAAACCATTAAATCATAAATAGAGTTAAAAAACAACAACAAAAAAAACAGAGCTAAAAGGGGAAAAATGGTTTATTTCAGTCCTGGGAGGGGCTTGGATGGGCTGTAGTTGACTGATGGAGAGCATCAACTTGAGATGCCTCTTTAACAGTAATCACTTTACCATCAGAAAGCTTGGTAAGTATTTCTCCTCCACTAGACCATATAGACCTCTTCCCAAGCTTTGATTTAGCATAATTAAGTAGCTGAAGTCTAGGCTTTGTGAGTGACTCAGAAATAAAGACACTACTACCTTGCAAACTTTTCTTTTCTCTAAGAATAAGCTGCTGCATTCTTGGACTACAAAATTCCACAACAAGCGGGCGAGATATCAAACCTGAGCCTTGTTTTCCAATCCTTCTAACAGAAACTATCCTCAGAGAGTGACTCGCTAACTACTAGGGCACTTGGATTTAATCAAGTGATTAAGTTATGATACTGAAGTATTAGCTCACTATATAATTTTAGAAACCCGTATATTCTGCTTGAGATTTTTTTAAATGGTGACACTGAAAAGAAGTTTGCCGTAGCAGTCACTTTGGGTGGGAAAAGGGGGAAAGATTTTGGAAAATCATAATAACATTTGATTTGACTGTGTTCATTCTCACGTTTAGTTCTTGGATCCCATAAGTGGTTTGGTGGGGGTCTTAAAGAGGGCTATAAAAAAATTATCTGTATCAACATTTTGGAAGAATGTTCTTGCCACAGCTTTTGACTGTAACTAATTAAAAAAAAAACTTTCCGAAAAATAAGTTTTTCAAAGAAAAGTAAAGGTCATTTTAAACTTAAGCTCAGCAGATACAAATACCTTTTAAAATTCAAACTCAAAACGACCAGAAATTATTATTAAAGAATAAATGAACCCCAAAACGAACAGAAATTAAATAAGCAATCATAGCAAGAACATACAACAAGTAATAATATAAGTGAATAAATAGATCTTAAGGCGAGTAATGCTTAGAATGAATATGAATATCAAGCTTAAAATGAAAGAAAATATTTTCCTATTGAAGCAAAATGAAATTTAAAACGAAAAGAAATTAAATAAACAATCAATGCAAACAAACATACAATAGGTATTAATGTAAATTAATAAATAAATCTTAAAACAACTGAAACTTAAATTGAATATGCAAATCAAGCTTGAAACGAACAAAAATCACCGCAAACAAGAGTTTGGGTATGACCTCCTTCTCTCACTGTAAAAGTCTAAGACCTACTGCGTCATTGGCGCTTTACTGAAAACTATATGCGTCTTGAAAAGTATTGAAAAGTATAAACAACATCAAATTGAATATTTGATGAATGATGATATTAATTGTTGAAAGAACCATCAGTTCAAGAATTTATTTCACTGTAATTGTATTTTCATTTTCAATACTGTAGGAACTGGAAAAGAAAATATTTGTAATATAATCCGTTTCAGTTAAGCGCCAATGACACAGTAGGCTTTTGGTTTTTATTTACAGTTAGGAAAAGAGGCAGTATCCAAACACTTGTCTCTAGGGAAACTATATTCGTCTTTAACAACTTTAAAAAGAGCAAATAAATTAAACTGAATATTTTATGTATAATGATATTAATTGCTGAAAGCTCATGAGTTCAAAATTTTACTGTAATTTTAATGTTTATTTTCAATATTAAGTACAAAAGAACATATTTGTCATAAAATTGGTTTTCAGTTCGGTTTTCAGTTTCGACTATTAAAAAGGGTACTAGCCCTTTGAATTTCTAATTGAACGAGCTTTTTTTGAAGTTTCTACGACAACGCCTTCTATAAAAACTTTATATGCCCCCAGTTTGAAACCTCTACAGTAGGGTTCTCTGATACGCTGAATATGATGGTGTGATTTTCATTAAGATTCTATAGCTTTTAGAGGGTCTTTCCCCCTTTTTTCGAAAATCAGCCAAATTTTCTCAGGCACGTAACTTTTGATGGGTAAGACTAAACTTGATGAAATTTATATATTTGAATTCAGCATTGAAATCCGATTTTTTTGATGTATCAATTGGTATCAAAAACCCATTTTCTAGAGTTTTGGCTACCATTGAGCCGGGTCGCTCCTTACTTACAGTCTGTTACCACGAACTGTTTGATATCAATGATCCCAATAACGTATTTACAGAATTTTACAAGACAACTGTCAAGCTTGGAGTCAATTGATAGTTTATTGGTCAAGATACAGTGACCAGTTACCGTAGAGGTATTTTAGAGGGCAATCGAAACGAGGTTCAGCGGGGCATAGGGTTCCTTGAGGTTGCAAAGGATGGCACATTAATCCATGTCCTTTAAGACCTTTGTATCCAAGTTGATCAGCACCTTTGAGGCGAGCAAGGTCGTATACAGGGGGATCTAGGGGGTCTGTCTCCAAGGCCGTATCCAGATTTTTCAGAGGGGATTTTACTAAAAAAAAATTCGGGGGGGGGGTACACACAAATAACCTAAAAAAATGCATACAAAATTTGTTTATATCCGTTTTTATTACGTTTTTCCGAGTCGGACGAACCAAGTACCCTCTGGATACGGCCCTGTTTGACTCCCCCCACCCCAAAAAAATTGACTCGTAAATACGTAACAAAAATACATATAAACAACTTTTTTATGCGTTATTAAAAGTTCATTTTGTACCCCCCCCCCCCCCCCCGAACAAAAATCCTAGACACGGCCATGGAGATGAGTGTGGCTTGTTATATAGTCGTTTTCCATATCCCATTAGACCATTCACATAACTTGCAACTGCGAAAATACCCGTCTACTGAAATCCAATAAAATAGTTCACGATATGCACCCCCCCCCCCCTCCTGTGTAAGAAATCGTTTATTTTACCGTCTATCTTGTAAGTAAGTGACTTGAACACAAAGAAGAGAATAATCGAAGCAAACGAAGATAATTGTTATTATTAATCATAATACTAAAGAGTTATTTTTATAGGATAGGAAACATTTCCCAAGTTTAAACTATTGTTCTTTTTATGTAACTTAGCGTCTTAAAAATAACGTCTGAAAAACTTTTAAAAATATCGACGTCTTAAAAATAACCACAGTCTTATCTTGCTTATCTTCAAGTAGCCTACTATTAAAACCATCTTTTTTAACTAGAAGCGTATTCTCAAGTGCTTTTTACGACTAAAGTGCCCGTTTTAACAGCTCTTGTTCTGTGACTTATAATCATGAATGTAAGCCGACTCCAAACTCAGAACTCCAGCTCCAAAAGCCTACCTTTAGCTTTAAGAAATATTAGAAACTAGTGCACGATAGAATATAATAGCTTTAAGGTATAAGCAGATACATAACAGTATTGATCCGTCCTTTCAATTATATTATTCTAGGAAATTCCATTACATTAAGTTCCTTCTTTCATTACATGTCTTAGAAATAAAGCCACTTGATGCTAATGTACTTACCAACACTAGGGGAATTATGGATAAAGTGTATTAGGTCACTTTAATTCCGGATAAGAACCTGTGAATTCATTAAGAACACAATTGTTTCCCAGACATAAAAACATGCTATGCGGAAGAAACGTCCCCTATGAACATGTCAGTATTTGTCGCATTAGGTAAAAATATAAAACAAAGTAGAAAAAAAAAATATAAAGTTGCGTTAATTGGGGGATAGGGCAGGGAGGCTAGTGCTCTCTATATTACCGTCTCTACCTTATTTTTGAAAAATACCTTTTTAGGGGTATTTTTATTGAAAAATACCGTTTTTGGATATTTTCATTGAAAAAAGGGCATATTCAATCCTACCCTCAAGATATCTAAAAAAAACCTCTGTTCTATCCCCTATATCTTCATGAATTGCCACCTTCCTTAGAAATTCAACTTACATTTAGGTAATATTAAATAAAAAAAAAAGGTTTTTTAACTGAAAGTAAGGAACGACGTCAAAACTTAGAACGAA